>JACXGM010002276.1:0-19596 GCA_016801145.1 Umbra pygmaea
ACAGGAAGTAATCTGCAAATGTGTAAAACAGTTTTGTGTTGTACACATCACCCTGTATTTTTGTGGATATGATTTTACACATCACAAATGTAAAAATACACATTTGCAGATAGTGAAATATTTGCGCATCATTGTACACATTTGTAGATTGTCTTCTGTGGGTTACAAATATTAAAGTCCAATTAATTCTTCCATAATAGAACAAACATTGGAAATGGAAAAACTCACTAACAGTCAGAAATCAAATAGAAGAATGGAATGAGCTGTATCCAGAGCATATAGTTAGAAGAATAAGTAAACTTTGTAATAAATGCCTTCTGTAAATGGATATGCATGTACATACGTGCATGCATGCACGCACGCACACAGGCACACACACACACACAAAAAATATATATTTGTATCCTTTCTTCTCTGTTGTGTAATTTATTCCCCCTGTTCCACCTTGGTGTTTCTATTAAATGTTAACAGAGAAAGAAAAAAAAAACCTCTGTAGTACGGTGAAGACTGTAAGGATTTTGTGCTTGACATTAAGAAAAGTGCCTCAATAAATTAATTAAAAACATAAGTGACTTTTCACAAACAGGCTTTAGTACACTTTACATGTAGTAGAAGTGACCGATGCGCGTCATGCCATCAGGACTTGCTGTACTTGAACACTTCTATTAAAGGGCTTATGCGCTGAACGTTTTAGCTCTGCCTCGAACAATATCCTGTTATGATGAATAGTTTGGCACTGACTGCATCAGCCTTAAAGCTTCATGTATAGCACTGTGTTGCCACAATCTGAGCTCCAGGTACAGCTTCAGCCTCAAATCAGCTGTTTCTGTGAACAAACCATCCTGCCATGAACACCAGCTACTCCACTGTCCAGCACCCTGTCACTGCTCCGTCTAACAGGGCAGAGAAAGAACATGAGAAGCAACATTAGTAAAGGAATGGATCTTTGTTCCAACTCAAACAAAACACTTGGCAGAACACAGTGCAATTACCTGAAGAGCTTCAATTTCATCTTGTGAATAGGGCAATTGTGTCCAGACTGAGAGACAGACATATGTACAGTACATCACAATATTTGGAAAGCTTCTTGTCGCAGTGAGCTCATCTACCCCCCCAAAAAAATCCACTGATTTCACCTGATTTCCATTTACGCTTCCACTTGCATGCATAAATCCAATCATGTCGAGAGTTTCTGAAATGAAATAATTGCTTCACATGAGCACAGTGCTATATTTACTTCATCGTGGGGTGCAAAAAACATCTTCCACCAAAGCCTAAAATGTTGTTGTACATGAAAAAACAAAGATTGAACTTTTTGTTCTCACTTCAGGTTCAAAGTGGTAAAGCGAGGAAGCCAGCATGAATAAAGAGACAGCTTAGTAATTAGTGAACAGTGTTCACTGCTGGGTTGACAGGCACCGGAAGTAGGGCCCCATGCTGGTTGACAGGCCCTGGGAGCAGGGCCACATGCTGGGTGAAAAGACACTGGAAGTGGGGGATACAGTGGTTATGTTGGGGGTATACAAAGGTACAGTACATCCAGAAAGTAAAACATATAGCTATGGGGCAATGCATGTGCAAATTTTACAGTATATTATAAAATACTTTTCATAATGTTTGTTGGCTTGCAGGCTTCACAATGTTATTTTGTCCATATAGTCGTTTGGTCGTAGATGTCGTTCGGTTGCAGATGCAGTTGTGGAATCAACTCTGTATTCAAGCAGCTCTTTTCAGCAGAATCTGATCTGGCAAAAGAAATTCCAAGAGCAATAGGTATGTTTATAGCTGCGGATATGCACTTCTCTTTTGCCAATTAAACTAAAAACTTTAGTAACTTTAATAACTGTTTTTGTAAAAAAACTGTACTGTACCGAAAACGTACCTTACCGTGAGCCTCAAACAACAATACATACCGGTCCCATGGGTTAGGTGTACCGTTACACCCCTAGTTCCAAATCAAGCACACCTGGTACTAATGAAGCCCTTGATTAGTTGCATCAGGTGTGCTTGAGACAACACCTGCTTTTCATGTTCGGGGGTTGAATAACTGTGAGACTGAAGAAGTCATTGTAAGTTGCATTTTATACATTTATTTTATATTACTTTAACCAGGAAAGCCTTGAGAACAGATTCTCATTTGCAACGGTGTCCCGGGCAAGATAATGCAGAAGGTGCAAGATGACATAAACTTAGAGATGAAGTATACAAAGTACAGAATGCAGGATGCTCAGAGTACTCAGAATAGCTATATGCTCTATCAATTAGCTAAGAGTATTCAGAGTAGCTATATGCTCTTTCAATTACCTAAGAGTACTCAGAGTAGCTATATGCTCTATCAATTAGCTCAGAGTACTCAGAGTACCTGGAGACCTGGAGAGAATCTTTGTCTGCTGCACAACCACTCTCCACCGGGGTTCCCCAAGGCTCTGTTCTAGGCCCTCTCCTCTTCTCTCTCTACACCAAATCCCTTGGTTCTGTCATAACCTCACATGGATTTACTCCTATACAGATGACACTATTTCTCTCCTTCCACCCTTCTTAACTCCAGGCAAATACATACATCTCTGCATGCCTGGCTGTCATCTCTGCGTTGCTATCTGCACACCACATTAAGCTCAACCCTGACAAGACTGAGGTGCTTTTCTACCATGGGAAGAAATGCCCACAGTAAAGGTCCATCACAGTTGATAACTGCAGTGTAACCCTCCCATTGTGCAGAGAACCTTGACGTGACCGTGGACAATACCATCTCGTTCTCTGCTAACATCAACGCTGTAACTCATTCCTGCAGGTTCATGCTCTATAACGTTTGCAAAGTATGACCCTACATCTCACAGGAAGCAGAACAGGTAGTCATCCAGGCATTCGTCATCTCATGTCTGGATAACTGCAACTCAGTCTTGATAGGACTCCACGAGTGTACCACCAAACCGCTTCAACACATTCAGAAAGCATTGGCCCGTCTACTATTTAAACTTCCCAAGTTCTCCCCCGTCACCCCACTTCTACACACACCCCAGTTTAAGTTTGTACCCACTTAAAGGCCATGGTTTTCCAAGAGGAGCACCTCCTCCCTACCTTCAGGCAATGCTCAAAGCCTACATCCCTACAGAGACTCTTCGTTCTGCCACATCAGGGCTCCTTGATGTCCTACCCCTTTGGGAAGTCGGCTCCCGATCCACGCAGTCAAAACTCTTCCTTATCCTGGCTCCTCAAGGGTAGAACCAGCTTCAACTGGATGCTAGAATAGCAGAATATCTACCTATCTTCAGGAAACATCTGAAAAGCTTCATCTTCAATGAATACCTACATTTGTTGAATTCCACCACCTCCGTTGTGGTGTTAAAAATGTTTTCATTTATTTGTATAATCTGTTTCTAGCACTGTTTTTGCCTCTTCACCGTCTTAATATTGAATGATCTTACTAATGAGATGTGGTGTTTGACCTAGTTTCTATAAAATATATGCACTTTAAGTCGCTCTGGATGAGAGTGTCTGCTAAATGACTAAAATATAAATGGACAATTTGTTAACTGGTTGGCCAGGTCGCGATTGCAAATGAGAAAATGTTCTCAGTCGATTAACCTAGTTAGATAAAGGTGAATAAAATAAAATAAAAAATAAACCTGGCCCATTTGCTTACTGGCCAACTTTCACAATACTCGATTGAATAAGGTGTACTTAAAACTATTGTGTTGTATGGTTGCCCAACCTAGCTAGCATACTGTAGCTACAAATATAGGGAGCTAAATGGAAAAGTTAGTCATTTCGATTGCTATAAGACCATTGTTGTTAGTGTTATTGTACAACTGTACAATTGATTTGACATAAATTTGTGTCCATGCATTTTCCACAGATTCGCGCTCTTAGAATTTCAAGCAGGCTTGTCAATTCTGGTTACCTATAGGTATTTTGGAACTAAGGAGATCACTGTGACTCCTCCTGTCAGCATCAGCGTTTGAGTTCAGCACGCTTCTTCAGGAAAAGGGTTAAATTCATCAGACCAAATAGTTTGAAAGTGAAAGGCACTATATGAGCACGTTCAATATTAAGAAAAGCATGCTATCTTTTACCATTGCAAAACTTTTTTCTACGTTGTTATTATTAAACCAAATATGTGCATCTGATATTGGGCTGCATTGAAAGTGATGGGGTGTCGCCAAACCACTGGAGCAAATGACAGCTCGTCACACGTCTCCTGGCAGCTAGTAATAAATATATATTACTATGTATTTTGAAATAAATACCTATGTTAAAGTAATAAATATTATTCATATCAGTTAAATAATTTTTTATTTTATATACTTTTTTATAATAGAACTATAAAGTATCTTAGGTCTGCCGTCGACTGTTGTGCCCCCCCCCAGATTCTGGCGCCCTAGGCGGTCGCCTACTTCGCCCATATGGTTGCTCCGGCCCTGCATAAGCACTCAAACAAAGCTTAGCTGATTGAATTTTTGTGCCAGTAATGGCATAAAGTCACTTAACATCAATGTGGAAGACTGGTGGATTGCATGCCAAGACGCATGAAAGACAGTTATTATTATCATACAGTTATGCCATCAAATATTGACTTCTGAACTCTCCCTAAGTTAACACATTATTGTTGTGTTGTTTAAAAATGAAAATGAACACATTCTTGGAGGTCTGACAACACTGACCTGTTATTATGACCAGTTGTCATTTTCTGCAAATAAATGCTCTAAATGTTGTCAGTATTGTATGGAATAAAACACATACCTATCAATAGTAAAAACTGAGACACTGATGATTTCGCAGTGGTCTATTATTTTTTTCCAGATCTTTTGAAGCATGTGTCAGTTAAATGACTACATTTACAAGCTTAAACATTTCAGAAAAGACTCTGTAGTAAATACGCGTGTTCCGTATTTTAAGGATGTTATCGCAGGGCTGTGGTAAGGCTGCCTGCCACACTCAAGCCACAAACCAAACCCAAAATACTGGTGATTAAACTAAAGCAATAAAAAAAACGGCTGAAAAACTAGTTGGGAGGCTGATATTTTTCCCTGTTGGAAGGCTGACAAAAACTTAAATTTTAAATAATATATTTTTGTCAATGTCCCCTTGTCTTAGACACTGTATATGGGAGATCACATGTTAAATTTAACACTTTGGACATATCAGGTTATTCTGCACGTCTTGGAGAAGGTTCGCATTGTGACTTCTTAGACGGAGACGACCTGCTGGAGGGACTGGAATGCAGTGGTTGTTTTAGTATCCCAAACTTCACAATGGCTTGGCGTGGGCCTCATGTGGTGAGGCAAAATATGTTCAGACACCCTGGGACATTCCCTCAGCCTACTCTTTCTCAAATCACATGGAGGAAGTGCAATCGATCGTGTCATGTGTCAGCGTGAAGGGAATACGAATAGAAATGTTTTACTGAATTGTTTTAACACTTTGAAAACAGGTCCATTGAATCAATGCCATCTCAATATATCTCCACATCGCTTACACGTGCAAACAATTGGAGAGAAGATTATTGAAACTGCTCTAAGGCCATTCTGAATGTAACAATACTTTTCACAATATGAATAAGCAAACCCTAATACATGACAAAAACACGAAAGAAAAAACAGAAGCCTGACTCTTTCTGGGATTGTTTTTAAAAAATACATTAGCTTCGAGGATGCCAAGTCCTCCTTTATTTTCTGTTAATGTACACCCCCCTGAACTCCTTCAAGACTAACTCCATTCCAATCTTGCCATAATAAGTCTGTTTACCATCCTGCCGGTGCCTGAACTGTCCAGAGGCCCAAGTTTGTGATTCCACCACAAAATGATATAGTGCCACTGAGCACAGCCGCACAGTTAAAAACCCATGTTTGTGTTTCTCTGTTTACTTTCACCCCCTGAGGCTTATGGGGCAGTCTGTTCAAGCCCAGAATCATTTCACTGTCGTCAATTGGTTTTCTTTCCTCTGTTTTCTACAGCAGATAATGTTCTCCTGTATTTCCACCGGTCCCTGTTGATCCATTCAAGTCTCCATTTACAACGACGGACAGAGAAGAAAAGCTCCTGCTTGGTGAAACAGCACAGTATTCTTGGATTTGAGACCTGAAATGCAAAATGCAACACAAACATGAATGCAACAAAAATAGATAAAGGAGTATCTTTTTATGTTGCACACTGGGTGTAACCACGTTGCATTCAAGTCATGTCTTTACATGTATAACGTCTACCCTTTTGCAATATGTAACAATAAAGTAATAAAGCCATAGTGCCAAGTTTTCTATCTATCATTTGTGCAATCTGCTGTTTGCATTGTGTAGTAACCAGACCAGTCTGTTAAACTGTAACAGATACTATGAACTATTGAAACAGGTTTGACTCTTCACACAAACTCTGAAACGCAAAAAAAATTACTAATAGAGAAAACAGCAATTGTTCATTTTCTGTGTGGTAATATACAGACATCTATGGGTTTCAGTGAGTTCGTGTTTAACGATTTTCTACCGAAGGGTCATTTTGTAGCAGTTTTTGCATTGTAATAACAGAAAATGCTGAAATAGTGGCTCTATTTATAAATACCAAAATGATACAGGTTAGTAGCCAACACACTTTTTGAAATACACAAAATTAATGAGAAGGTGACAGTATTTTGGGTCCCAAAAGTTTATCTGTAGATGCTTTACAGATTAGCAACATTTTAACAAATTATACTAACTTATTAACCCTAACCATTATCCTAACCTTAACTTTGGACAAACTGTAACGCCAACCCTAATTCTTTATTCTGGACCAACCTGTAACCCTAACCATAACAATTACAGTAGTTTACAAAATCTATGCCCAAAACTAAATCTATGTTCCTGCAGCTGTGAAAAAATGCACATGTATCAGGCTGTGTGCTTTTGTGTACATTTAAAACAAATGCTATTTTCAGGCTCACTTACATGCAGATGCCAGGGTAGGATAACAGGGAGAGTAGTGTCTTTTGACCAAACACAGGACTCAGAGTATTAAGCATAGCACAGGAATATGTAGGAACCAGTTGAGGATCAAAACAAGAAAGCTGGCTGAGAAAAAACATAATCAAACTCATAGCTCAAATTAAAAACACGTGTAATGGACTGAATGATGGCATTTCATTTGTGTATGAATTGTGTGTCGTAGTCACAGCAACCCCTCTGCTTTTTACATCTGTACACATTCCTCTTAGTAGATACACAGTTGGTTTGTGCTTAAAGGGTAATTAACTTTTCTCTTCTAACATGATTTTGCTTTAGATGGTTCACCAACAGCTTTCTGTGTTCAGGTTTCTTTAAACAGCCCAATAACTTCAGCTACTGACAGCTAGAAATCTATATCAAGAAACAGGGTGGGTGAGAATTATTATTTTTTAATGGCCAAATCACGTTGAAGCAGCATCAAATCATACATATAGTCGATTTCAGGTGAATTTAAGAAGGCAGTTTGCATGGGCTGCTTGTTGCCATTATAGTCCATAAAGCCCATGAATCTGCAATGTAGGAATAAATGACAACCGTTCTCTAGTTAATGTTACCCTACTAGATTGGCTATTATTTTATTATTTTGCTAATGGTGTTAATTGATAGCTTAAATATATATATTATACACAGTATATTACATAATTATATTATTGTCTTGGCTTATAATGAATTGAACTGGATTACTGTACATCTCAAGTTGAGGTAATGAAAATAATTGCCCTTTTCTTGCTGGCTTGTTGTGTGTTTATTAATATAGTTTGCCGTATTTCTTTCCATGGCACTACACAATGACCTCTTTATTGAACAAAGCATGCTGTGATGCAGCGGGCTGTACAGGAAAACTGTAAACAAACCCATAGTCCAGGAAAGCATAAAATAAACCAATTTATGTCGATGATTTATAGACTGTCTGAGTTATGGGTGTGACATGTGATCAGGAGTAGTGTTTGATGAGTAACTGAAATATGAATCAACACACCATAACTTCTGTGAACATTTATTCAGAGGCATTGGCAAATAGCCTCTGTCTCCGTAACACTGGACTGTATAACGAATGAATCTGTTTAATAAGCACAGGAGTGTCACAGCTTCCATAAAGGTTAACTTTGCTAAACCCATCTTTACGTAGCTCTGAATACTCTTCTGTTGTGTTACCAGTGCCCTAACAGGAAGCAGCCATCATAACTTAAACAAAAACAGATGCCTTGCTCAATGCCGCAGCACACGTGCTCTCCCACTCATCAACTGATACGCAATGCACATTCTCTTGGTCCTCACAGTGGCCTGTTGGTTCAGAGCCTCGCAACTCTTTTACACATTGCGTCATTCTCCAGAGCCGCTTTTATGATGATTTCCTTGGGCTGTACTCCTGTTAAATGTTGCTGTGAAGTGTTTTCTGTTATGCTTTACATTGTTCAAGAGCATGGTGACTTCAGGGTAAACAACGGTACAACACATGTTGTCTCATTTATTCTGTCAATATATATTTATCTCTCTGCACTCGAGTATAATAGTGGTGCCAGTAACAGTAATGATAGTGATGGAAGAGGGGCTCTAAAGGTATGTTAAAAATAAATACATTAATAGAAATGGAATGAACTGTATGGATTATTTATTTACACATTTATTACAACTCTTATTCACAGACATGGCAAAAGGTATAACAGCAGCTGAGACAATTAGATTTTAGAAGTTTACGGTTTTAGATTTTTGCAGTTTCAGTCATTGGCGGCAGATAAGTGAAAAGTATGATGGCCAAAGGATGTCATGAATTTAGGAATGACCGGTGTCTATCAGAGTGCAGCTCTTAATTGGGTTGGCAGGTGTTGTGGAGTGAGCTGAGGTAAAGACGGTTTTCCTTGTAGATAAGCTGGTATCAGTGAGTCTGACATTGCGTGAGCAACAAGGGCCACATTACTGTGCAGGGCTATGCATTCTCATGGCATGACGTGGGTAACTGAACATAATGGAAATGTTGCCGCATTACGTAGGCAGACTTACAATTTGGCCAATCAAAATGTGAGTTTTTCTACATATTTAATCTTCTACTGTTCCATTCTACTGGAACACTTTGAAGAATAGACCAATCGTTTACAATTTAAAGTAGTTGGGGAATGTTTAGTACAGGGATAAAATGTTAGGATAGTGACGTTAAGGTTAGGGTAAGGTGAGGTTAAGGTTAGGGTAAGGTTAAAGTAAAGAGACTTGTTTTTCACCTGCGGATCACACCTGCACAACTGTCTAAAGGATTTTTGGAACATTCTGATTTACAAAACTGTTTATTTCAGCAATATTCTTTGGATGTCTGATGTGAATCACTCTTTAGAAGTCATACCACATTGTTCCATGGATGATGGCAAGCGGTCCAAATACTGTATACTCAGTCATACGCTGACACTTAAAACACCTCAGCGGCGGCAGCAGATATTCCTTTACATAAAAACTCAGAAACCCTAAGTGCACCCTACTCGGCAAAGGCCCCCCAAACTCCAACAACACCGTGGGACTCACCTCACCTAACCCCAAAGCCCTACTGCCCAACCGTCTCACTCCCACCACAACCCCTCCCGACACCACCTCTCTTAGCTCCTCCATAGATAGATCCTCCGGCACACCCGTGATCACCCCTCCCACCTTCACCGCACTCCCAGGCACAATACACTTCACCTTACCCCCATTCAACACCTCCAACTTTAGCAACCTATCCCTCTGAGCCACACTACCCACCACAATAAGCACCCTACCCCCACTCAAACACCTAGCGTCCTCAACCCTACCAACCAGATCCCTAATCGCCGCCGTAAGCAACACCGGATGGAACATTTTCCTCGTCGGGGCTGCAAACACCACTACCACCTTATACACCTGCTCCCCACCACCACCTGCCGGCCGCACACCCTCTCCCGAACTGCTCTCACCACCCTCTTTCTTCCATGCCCTCTTTTTCTTCCGCCGAACATACCGTGTTTCCTCAAACCCAACCCCCACACCAGCCCCCCCCACACTCCCATCCGAACTCCCCGCCATGCCGACCTCACTCACCGTACGGGCGTCGCGACCCGCCACCACCCCCGGAGCCATTCCGCCCTGTCCTCGGTCCTCTCTCTCACGCAGTAAATCCCTCGCCACAATCTCCGCTCTCTCTCGCTCATACTCTGATCCACTAGCACACTTAAAGAAGACATCCATATCAAACGCCGCTTCCGGACCACGCTCCATGTCAGAGTCCTGCGACGACACCTCATGCCTCCACGGTCGCCCTGTCTCCTTCCGCGCTGCCATCTCCCTGAAAAACTTAGTCAGGGCAACCACACAGGACTCACAAACACTCAGAACTAAATACCATACTAACGAGGGAAGGAGGTGCAGGTATGGACTAAACAACAGAACTGATAGGCTGACAAAAACATGTGATACATAGAGCGGGAAACAAAACCAAAACACATAGGGAGAAAACACCCTGTAGTGACACAGAACAAGGACAGAGTCTACAGACATTGTGACACCATGACAAAAAGCCACTTTTTTTTTTACCATCACTGTCACATTCTTACTAAATATGACATGCTAAATCTTGAAAATGTTATATTTCACTCAAATGTTTGCATAATTTTTAAAATAATTCAATTATTCCTATAGAGATAATTACATGCACTAACTTGCACTCATTTTCACGGTTAGCAAAGCACTGGTTGTTGACAAAACAGACTTGTTCCCACCAATTAATTGACGTGATAATGTATTGGGTGTTTATGGGGGGGGGGGATTAGAACTAAATTTAGTTCCAGATGGGTGGGATTAGGGGCCAAAAAGCTCTGTAGATTTTTAAGGTTTTATGTATCTTTATTGTATTGTATATTTTAAATACTGTGTCTGTAGTTTTTAGTTAGCTTTTATTGCACCATCCACCTGCCCAGGGACTACGGGCGGACATTAGCAATTCGCTACAACCTGTCACAAGACATCTATAATGTTTTCTGTGCACTGTCCCTGTTCAAATAAATAAATTATATTCCATTAGATTTTCTTTACTGGCCAGTGGCCACACTCATCATTGAGGTCCGAGTACCTCGCCGGCCAACAAGACATCAGACAGGAGAACATACACCTTTAATACCGAGAAATAAAACATACGAGCCACCTGCTCACACAAGACCAGAGAAGGAAAAGTGCTCCTGACCTCTGCTGAGGTATTTTTTTGCAAGCACACTCGAGTATCATGGCTGAAATACTATATTTTTATAATAACATATTTTGTCACACTTGATATGAAAATGTACACATTTATTTCCTTTTAAATAATTTTCATTTCCTGTTGGTGCAATACTTTACTGCTCTAACCAAATGTCTTAAATTAAAATCCTGTATTGACCTTTGACCTGTGTCCCACATGTACAGTAGCAACCATAGAAATAGAATGGATAGAAAGGCCATTGAACTGCTTGGCGTGGTCATTCGATTGGTACACAACAAAATGGCGATTGTTGTTAGTTGTCACGTTGACAACACAAGAATTGGTTTAATGCAGAAGTAGGCCGCTAGATCTTTGCAATGGAATGGTACACCTAAAAATGGCTGCCACTCTGATTATTCTGCTACATTGATTTAAATTGGAATGGCATTTCTAATCATTCCATTTCTATGGTAGCAACCCACATGTAGGACTCATCCATACACACAGTACATAGGGGTGACTGGAGAGCTGTAAACAATACTTATGAATCAACAGTTGGAGTGTGACCATATAAGGAGGAGCTGCAGTCATCCGGTCTTGTGATGCCAGAGCCACAACAGCTCTGTGCGCAGGGCCTCCAACTCGTATGTAGGTCACATCAGTTTGTTGTTGCTACAAACAAAGAAGCTGACTTTATTTGGAAAAACTCATTCATTTTGCCTTGAATGACATATCGGTACTGCTGGCCCAGGGAGTCTACTCACAGTATGTGCTCCATCTTTGAAGCACAATGAAGGCTGTCCATACACCTTACTGTAGGAGCGGAAGCTGGTTGGGCTAGAATAATTACCCCGTTTTTATAGGATTTCAATATCCAGATATGTCAACAGTTATTCCTCTCTGTGAACTGATAGCCAAATCCTACATTTGATCAGTGTAATCACAACCATAATGGCTGGCTATTACTAAGGCGGCTCAAGTCCAGCTATAATAGTCAAATTATTCTTCAGAAACACAGGCTAGGCATTCTTGGAGACATGAAACCCTGATGTGTTTTTTGAGTATTTTGTTTCCAGAGCCACTTTAACCTAAAGTATTATAAACTGACATCAGGCACCAAACATATTTCAACAACGTAATTTACTGTTTTCTTGTTAGAGCACCCTGGGGTATAATACATTATCTTGCTTATTTTGGTGTGTGAGGCTTGGCATTCTTGTGTAACGTTATTTACCAGTGTAATGCTCTATTTTTAGACACAAAAGCTAATAATATGCGCTGCCTGGTATTTGGGATAGATAAGTCAGATTATTGAACCTTGCTACTTCGCTCTCCAACGACTACATTTGTACAGGCGAGCGCCTGTATATTCAATTGCGGATGTATAGTTGATGAGTGTAATAGCTTGTCTTTGTTTTTCATCCGAAATACATACAGTACACCGATTGCTATACAGTACACAAAAGCATCTAAAGATATACAGTATACCTAAGGCAATACAGTTCACCAAAAGATAAACAATACACCAAAAGCTATACAGTACACCTAAAGAAATATTGTACACTGAACGATATACAGCACCCAAAAAGCTATATAGAACACCTAAAGTGGTTGCTTTTTTTTCCCAATTGATTGCTGACTAAATACTGTTTTGCCCCACTGTACACCTCATTCCAAATTATTATAAAATTGGAATTAAGAGTCATAAACATTAAATATTTTGTTTTTCAATCAAACTCATGGATGGTATTGTGTTACTCCGGGCTCTTTGATCACTGAAATCAATCTCAGACACCTGTGATAATTAGTTTGCCATGTGAGCCCAATTAAAGGAAAACTACTTAAGAAGGATGTTCCACATTATTAAGAAGGCCACAGGTTTCAAGCAATATGGGAAAGAAAAAGGATCTCTCTGCTGTGGAAAAGCATCAAATAGTGCAATGCCTTGGACAAGGTATGAAAACATCAAACTTCAGCTTGATCATCGTACTGGGAAAGATTTGTGGCTGATTCAGATCACAGATGGGTTTGTGCAGATAAAGGCATAATGAGGAAGGTTACTGCCAGACAAATTCATCAGATTAAGACAGCAGCTGCTAAAATGCCATTACAAAGCAGCAAACAACTATTTGAAGCTGCTGGTGCCTCTGGAGTCCCACGAAGCTCATGGTGTAGGATCTACCAGAGGCTTGCAGTTGTACATAAACCTACTATTCGGACACCACTAACCAATGCTCACAAGCAGAAACGTTTGCAGTGGGCCCAGAAATACATGAATACTAATTTTCAAACAGTCTTGTTTAATGATGTGTGCCGTTCAACCCTGGATTGTCCAGATGGATGGAGGAGTGGATGGTTGGTGGATGACCACCATGTCCCAATAAGGCTGCGACATCAGAAAGGAGGTGGCGGAGTCATGTTTTGGGCTGGAATCATGGGGAGAGAGCTGGTAGGCCCCTTTAGGGTCCTTGAAGGTGTGAAAATGACCTTGGCAGAGTATATAGAGTTTCTGACTGACCACTTTCTTCCATGTTACAAAAAGAAGAACATCTTCATGCATGACAACGCACCATTTCATGCCGCAAACAATACCTCTGTGTCATAGGCTGCTACAGTGGGGCAAAAAAGTATTTAGTCAGCCACCAATTGTGCAAGTTCTCCCATCACAAAGATGAGCCGGTGGACTAGGGTTTTTCTGCCCCCAGAGGCAGATTATATATTCATTTTGGGGTCAGAGCTGTGTCAAGGTACTAGACCCAAGGTATGCCCACTCTAATGTTCCTGTCATGTTCATCCTAGGAGGACCCTAGGAACATGCGACAGGACCATGTGGCCTGATGACTCCTTCCTGTCCCCGTCCTGTGCCCAACCCGCTGCTGTGCTAGATCCCATGTCACTGCGGTTGATGATCACGTTTCCACCTGATGACGCCAGCTTTCATCTCCAGGTGGCTTCATGTTCTTCCTTCACAAGACCACCGAACGGTATTGATGCTACATAAAGACTATGGTCACAGTCCACCCATCATTTCTTCATTGCTGGACAATAATTGAACACTGATAAACAAAGTGACCTTATTACAATGGGCTGTGTACCTTCAGATCCCCCACCCGGTACAGCCAGAAGAGGACTGGCCACCCCCTTGAGTCTGGCCTCTCTCTAGGTTTCTTCCCAGGTCCCACCTACTAGGGAGTTTTTCCGAGCCACTGTGCATCACTTGTGTTGCTTGCTTTTGGGGGTCTCGGGCTGGGTGTCTGTCAAAGCACTTTGTGACAACTGCTGTTGTAAAAAGGGCTTTATAAATAAATTTGATTGATTGATTGATCGATGAGAGAAGCCTGTCATTTTCATCATAGGTACATTTAAACTATGAGAGACAAAACGAGAAAGAAAATTCTGAAAATCACATGAAGGATATTTAATGAATTTATTGGTAAATTATGGTGGAAAATAAGTATTTGGTCAATAACAAAAGTTAATCTCAAAACTTGTTATCTACCCTTTGTTGGCAATGACAGAGGTCAAACGTTTTCTGTAAGTCTTCACAACGTTTTCACACACTGTTGCTGGGATTTTGGCCCATTCTTCCATGCAGATCTCCTCTAGAGCAGTGATGTTTTGGGGCTGTCGCTGGGCAACACAGACTTTCAACTCCAAAGATTTTCTTTTGGGTTGAGATCTGGTGACTGGCTAGGCCACTCCAGCACCTTGAAATGCTTCTTATGAAGCCACTCCTTCGTTGCCCGGGCGGTGTGTTTGGGATCATTGTCATGCTGAAAGACCCATCCTTGTTTCATCTTCAATGCCCTTGCTGTTGGAAGGAGGTTTTTACTCGAAATCCCACGATACATGACCCAATTCATTCTTTCCTTTACATGGATCAGTCATCCTGGTCTCTTTGCAGAAAAACGGGCCCAAAGCATGATGTTTCCACCGTCATGCTTCACAGTAGGTATGGTGTTCTTTGGATGCAACTCAGCATTCTTTCTCCTCCAAACATGACGAGTTAAGTTTTTACCAAAAAGTTCCATCTTGGTTTCATCTGACCATATGATATTCTCTGGATCATCCAAATGCTCTCTAGCAAACCTCAGATGGGCCTGGACATGTACTGGCTTAAGCAGGGGGACACGTCTGGCACTGCAGGATTTTAATCCCTGGCGGCGTAGTGTGTTACTGATGGTAGCCTTTGTTACTTTGGTCACAACTCTCTGCAGGTCATTCACTAGGTCCCCCCGTGTGGTTCTGAGATTTTTGCTCACTGTTCTTGTGATCATTTTGACCCCACGGGGTGAGATCTTGCGTGGAGCCCCGGATCGAGGGAGATTGTCAGTGGTCTTGTATGTCTTCCATTTTCTTATAATTGCTCCACAGTTGATTTCTTCACACCAAGCTGCTTACCTATTGCAGATTCAGTCTTCCCAGCCTGGTGCAGGTCTCCTTTGACAGCTCTTTGTTCTTGGCCATAGTGGAGTTTGGAGTGTGACTGTTTGAGGTTGTGGATAGGTGTCTTTTGTACTGATAACAAGTTCAAACAGGTGCCATTAATACAGGTAACAAGTGGAGGACAGAGGAGCCTCTTAAAGAAGGTCTGTGAGAGCCAGAAATGTTGTTTGTTCGTAGGTGACCAAATACTTATTTTCCACCATAATTTACCAATACATTCATAAAAAAATCCTACAATGTGATTTTCTGGATTTATTTCTGTAATTTTGTCTCTCATAGTTGAAGTGTACCTATGATGAAAATTATAGGCCTCTCGCATCTTTTTAAGTGGGAGAACTTGCACAATTGTTGGCTGACTACTCCATTTTCACTGATTCGTGCAAATATTCCAAAACGTCTGTGCGATAACTCTTGAACTCTTGGGAGCTGTGAAGGCAAGTGTCAGTTTACACCCGATCAAAGTAGTTTATGGATATAACTACCGCAAATATTTTTTTTTGCGGAAAAAATATATTTTTGAATATTGTATTGTATGACTTCGACAATCGACTAGTGTGGACTTCACTGGAAAATGGGAAATAAACAGAGGTATGTACACAAACTTATTTGTTCACACTCGCTGTGTTCATTATAAGGAATCAGTGCAAATGGAAATGGACTAGTAATGACATGTTAGTGGCTCAAAGCATGTTTTTTAACTTGCCCCGTAAATGCGTAATGGTTGTATACTGGCAGCAATAGGTAAACACGGTTTTGGCAATACAGATTGTTTGAGTTATTAACGCTACGGACAGCACTTCCGATGTGCAAAGAACAGAGCTACATTTTGAAATCGCCCAGAATTTATTTTAAGATGTGTTTGATTGAAATAGTGCATTTTCAGTTTATTATTTTTGGACAAAATATTGTTTTCATCGGGTGGTTTGTTCAATGAAATTTGACTTCTACCCTAACGGTTGGTGACTTGAAAATTATACTGACAGCCATTAACATTTACTATTTAGGAAAATCTGTGTAAAATATGGGGTCAAAATTTGCATAGTAATTTGGAATGCGGTGTACAATACACCTAAATGTCTGTGGTACAATAAGCTGGTTTTAAATTAGACTTGCATGGCTGGAGAAAATCCTTTGTTCCTGCCGTGCTACCTGCCTATCTCCTGGACCCCTCTCCCCTTGCGTTCCTGGCCTGTTGTCAATGACCTGGTGCAAATAGCCTTATGCCTGCCAGACCACTCTCCTAGCACTCAGCACCCAGCGCCTTCTCTTTGTGGAGACCAGTTTGACCATTTCCCCTCCTCCCCCATATCAGCTGACAGTCACACCACTGCTCTGCCCTTCATGGACGTCATTACTACTGACACACTCCCTGTCAGCTGTCAGTCCTGGCTGGGTGCACCTCGCTTCGGTTTCACCTGACGTAGGCAACTTATACTGACAAACCACTCAGGTTTTTATCCGGTGAAGTGACATGATATTTCAAGGAGAACCTTTGGGGTTGGACTTGTTGTCAGTGGCTGAACTGCATACTACTTTGTACGGGTTGTTAATGATTTGTACCAGCAATAGCCTGGATGCTCCAAAGGCAATCATGAAAACAATTACCCTGGGCTTAGTTGGCACAAACAATATACACATTTTGATGGTGTGATCAAGTTCTTTTCAAGCAGCTTTTTCACTTCTAAACAATCTTGATGATAATGGCTAAATGATGATCTGTATGTAGCAATTCTGAGTGGTCCACAAAGACCGTGATATTGCTCAGTTTGATCCATGTGATTGATTAATATCATGACAGTATTCTACATTATTATGATAATTTGAGTTGGATAGTAACTGATGACATGTAATAAGTAGTATGTAATCAAATAACAAATATGAGATTGCCATTCGGATTATAGTTTAATTCTAGAAAACAGCTGATTATAATGTGGACTTACTTCATTGATTCTCAATACATGGACTTGTATCTTCAAGATGGAATAGAAGCTTTCATTCCCTCCGTTATTTTAGTCTGGTTTGAAATCTTCAAAACCCCAAATGTTTTCTAATTGGTTGCCTTCAAACCAAAAATGCCCCAATTGCCTGAAACTGCAACACTCAACATTCTTCACAGTCAGAACGGTCAGCCTAGCCAAAACTAGCCACAGCTAAAACTTCATCAACACCACCCACTTAATTCTCTGTTCTAGGACAGACGGTCTCTGTCAAAAGGTTCAAAATGTATCAACCCACACTGACTCACAGCTTTAGTTTATTTACATTTCTTAATGGAAGTTTTTATTTACACTAACCCTACCCCTTGACAAGAAAAAGAGACGTTTTGCCCTGAGATCCAAATAATGATGTTCATTACTGCAATTTTAAATAATTTCTTAAATTTGGGTAAATAGTGTCCAATAAACTCTTGAATTAAAGTTAGAGTCCAGAGTGTAACTAACAACACATGACTTACTTGCAGCTCTGTCCTTCTGCCTGTGGACGTGGCCCTCTAGTTAAATACCCTCCCTATCACCAGACGCAGACAGCGGTAAACCTGGCACTCAGAAGGCTGGCCCCAGGTCTTCTACGGCTGCAGGACTGGGCCATGCTGGGAACTTTAAGTGGATAGTGAGCTCTTGTTTGTCACTTTCCAACCAGTAGAACCAGCATACTATATTCAAAGTGTTCAGATTTGAAATACTCTGTGTTTACTTTCCAATGGTTGTGTTTAAGGTGGGGCGGAGGGGCCTTATTATCCTAATCCCAGCATGTCTTGTGGCATATTGAACATTAGAATACCTTTATATTATATTAATTATATTCCATTCAAATTTTGAAACATTGTGACACTATAAATTAAGAGATCTTGATTCCATTTCTGAGGCTGTTTCAGTTTAGATTCAATAGGTAGTCTTGGGTATTTTATAGCAGTCATTCTGAGTGCAAGTCACGGATGATGAAACAATCAAATTCTTGGATATCCTCCCTGCCTGTGTTCTGATATAAAATGACTAATCACTTCAAAACCAGCATATTATGATTTGCTGCTCTGATTGTAACTGTAGAGCAGGGTTTTCTAGGTCATAACTATAAACATATCGCTTATCACTTTAAGTTTAAGATTTGGCAATGATAAGTGTTTAAAACCTGTGACCCACTTTCCAGGGTGAATGTAGAAGTTGAAAAAGCCATTAATAAAGAGATTTGATGTTTGTGATGTTTAAATTCAAACACAAATGTGTAAATAGACTTTGGTCTGGACTCAATCGAAAAAGCAGGAAAATAGGCTTCATGACTTTTAAAGACAATGTTTGCAGAGATTAATACTTCAGATCAGATTTTGCCCTCAAAAGCCAAAATGCCTAAAACGTCCCAATTTCGGATGGAGCCCAGTATTTAATGTTTTCTACATGAGTGTTCAGAGAACACTTCTTCACCCCACCTCCAAAAAACACACATCCTAAACAAAGACCTGACCAAAACACGCACAAACATTGTAATCTTCATGGTGCTATGAAAGAAGTTACTGTTTCTCGTTTATTTTCCCCCTAAATATACTGTAACTGCAGCTCAAACAAGGCCTTCTACAGGAAGCAACGTAGCGTCATTTTTTACCAGCCTCTTACCAGCAATGTGAGGATTTTTATGATAGCGATGATATGGAGACGATTATCACTGCCACTCACGATCGCCTCCAGTCATCTGCGGTCTGAGCCCTTTACCCCACTTAATTCAGTGTATGGATCTCTTAATTTCCTCTACTAGGTTTGGGGGGGCTACAGGCAGTACTGGCAAGAGCGCAAGGGAGCTGCACCACGGGTCAAGTACGACTACACCTTGCAAGATGAACCGGAGCTCTATTTGTTGGAGGAGGTTGGCTACACGGAGGAGCAGTGTGGCTGAGTGGACGGCAGGTTGAACTAGCCTGCGGAGGCACTGGCACAGTGCTTGACGTTAGTGGATCAATCCTAAAGCCCACACCGCTTTTGGCCGAAATGCATTCCAGTTCGCTGCAGCTAA
>JACXGM010002276.1:19696-48019 GCA_016801145.1 Umbra pygmaea
TTTATATACTGACTTGAACAGTATTTATTTTTAAATATATTATTTCTCAACTGTTATTTGCACTGCTTCCATTTGCACAGTAAATTTTCATACTAATGTCAAATTATTACATTGTATTTGCCTGCTATGTACACTAATTCGATCTACCTCTAAATCTAAGATTTCTTTGCACTAATTGTACATGTACCTACATCTGCCTTGTTCAATTTCGATTGTATTTCAACTGTATTTTTTATCTTTTGTCTTTATTGTACCCTTTGTGTAATACTTGTGTATTTGTATTTATGCGTAACTCTGTCTGTACTTGCACCTTTTTTGCCTTATCTTGGCCAGGTCGCCGTTTTAAATGAGAAATTGTTCTCACCGTGCCCACCTGGTTAAATAAAGGTTAAATAAAAAAAATAAAAAAAGACCTTGTTTCACCCTCTGGAGCATGGAGAAGATGTATTTATGTCTCCAGAGAACCCTAGATTTATAGGCAGAATTAGATGTTTTGGGGAAAAAATGTATTTTTATACAGAAACATTTACTAATTGTTATGGATTAGTCAAAAAGCAAAATTGGACACCGACTGCAATTTGTAGTCTGTTTACACTCCATTGTTTCAGGCACCAGCAAAAAGTAATGTAAAATCTAATATTTCAAATCTGACATTTACATTAGATCAGTAAATGTTTTGAAAGCAAATGTCCTTGAAACTGTTGCATAAACATAAGGCAATTTTGAATTTGTACACAACAATATGAGAAAAGCACAATCTTCTAGGGTACACGTGGAGTCACAACTCCACTGGTCCACATCACTGAGACGACCAGTCATCACCTCCTTGGGTTGTGGAGAATTTCTAATTATATTTACAGAGAAACGTACATTCAAATTAACCTTATTTTGTTCCGCAACTTTCTATAGGCACATGTGGGTGTTTGGGATGAAGTTAAAAGGCCCCGAGGACATTTTATAGAAACACTAAACAATTATCAATGGCATTAGGAATAAAATAACCAACATTTTGGATATGCTAAAAATATATACCTTGGTCACTTGACAGTTAATAATAGACTAGACTTTATTTATCATTAATGAAGCCAAGGTAGGCAGAGATGAATTGCCCTCTGGTCACCTCCATGCTCTGTGTAATTAATTCAGATCCAGCCCCCTAGATCTGGAGACCATTCCCTAGAGTTCAATTACAAGCTGGTGAGGTTGGGAACATTCCTATAAAATTGAATTTCACTGTATAATCAGTTTGGTTTCTATGCATGACCATCATAATGTCAATAATCAACACTGGCAAAGTAACAGAAAACAAAAATGTTTTAGGCATCCTGAAGCCAATAGACGAGTTTATGGTTCACACGCTGGGTAGAAACACGTACTGCTCATGCATGTGTAGTAATTTTATAGTAACAACATTGTATTACCACACAATTGTATTTATTCCACATCAACAACAAAGTTAGCAACAAATTCAATTTCTAGAAAATAACAAGAGCATGATACAAGCTAACAAAGGGGTTGTAACTGGTCCATCACATTTACCACACAAAAAACTAACAAATTCCCATGTATCCCATAAATTCATGTAGTTCCTGCTTTGCAAGAGGGATCATGTCTTTGACTTACAATAGAAACATTGTTTGTTGGTTTAATTAGTTTGGGCCCTTTACTGTAACTTCCACATACAGTACATGAAAAATACCAGTGTGTGAAAGCAAGTCAGATCTGAAAAACCCATTTAAGCTAGTCAGTTATCTAAAACACAGGAAACTTGTAAGAGTAGCCAATCACTGAATATTCAAATGTAAAACAAGTAAATAAAATAGAGAACTAACTGGAAAATGGAGGTTTATAATGGAGGTTTATATTCCAGTGTTTCAAAAGAATAACTAAATTCTATCAAACATAGATAACATTCACATTAGATCAGTAAAGTGACATACTTCTTAAAAAAATATTTCATCACATCTTGCATTCATACACTTTTAAACAAGTATGTGTGTAAACAAAGTTAGTCTGAGATAACTGAAATGCCACTTTGAAAAGTGCTGAAATGGTGAATTCATTTTTAGGATGCAACTTCAAAGCCAACTGTCTTTTTATAAATCCCAGTTGGTATCACTGAGTGTAGGTCTTTGTCTCTGGGAATACTGCCCTCTGCTGTTACTGGGATGATGGCAAAGTCATCACTATAATTCACTGCAATGCAGTATAAAACCACACCGAAATAATGCTCATCTCAGCAAGAAAAACAATCCATCTATTTGGGGAGATGGGCCAATATGATTTCGCTTTGCACCAAGCTTATATCCGCAGTGATCACCACACTAAGTGTGCCAGAAAACTTCCAAGTCACCCCTCACATTTAACTCGGTGAAATGCATTGTATTTAGATATTTTAGCTGAAAACCGATTATCAAAACTCAAACATTTACATCTCTGTAAATTAAAAACAAAACAAAAAGATTTAATTCTATTACTTTGACTGCAAAACTTTAACTATCTGAGAATAGACTTCCCTTTGGTTGGTTTCTTTTAATGACAGCCGACTTAGTAAACTGTGACTATACTACATGCTGCTAGACAACATGAGGTGGAGGCAGCAAGAGAACCAGTGTAACACAGCAGGGTTAACAGTGGCCAAAATGCTGTAATTGGTCCCATGTCTCTCAGTGTTTGGAGGTAAGTGTGAGGGTGGAGGAGACGCGGAAGATCTGAGGCAGCATGTTGCTCAACTGGTAGAACATCTCCTCTGAGATACTCTGTCAATAAAATAGAAAACATAGTATTAAAAATAACCATTCAACCTTTTTGAGCAGTGGATAAAATGTAAAGGTGTGTCGTTCCAACCTTTTTGAGCAGTGGGCAAAATGTAAAGGTGTGTCGTTCCAAAATACGGACAAATATTTAAGCCCCCTCTCAAACTCTCCTGGAGACCCCCAGCCATCTCTCGGTATCCCCCTTCCCAATTTTTATCCCCTCCCAATTGGTCTTGTCCAATTTCTCACTAACCCTGCCTTGTTGGCTGCTCTGCAATGCCTTAGAAAGATGCGGTATGGCGAGGGGCGCTCACATGGTTCTTCCAACCACATGTCGCCGAGCAAGCCGTTTCTTTTTGGACTGCTCATCCGGGGAAAGCGGTGAAGCCATAGTCAGGCTCAAACCTCTGACTATCATGACGTAGCTTGTCCTGCAAGGCAGTGACCTAGCCCACTACGCCACGTGGAACCGCATCTTAGTTTGTTGTAGCCTTGAACTAGTTCACCTGATTTCAGCAGCCAAGGGCTTCACAATTAGTTGACAAGTTGATTCAGGTGTGGTAACACTAGGATCTAACTAATGAAATAGCTGGGGATTCCCAGGATATTTTTGAGAACCACTGGCGTATAAAGGGACATTGTCAATATAAAAATGTATTAAATGTTTTGGTTGTTTGTGTAACATCAACTATTATTAACAACAACATAAAAAGGGCATATTAGTTTGAAACCACAGCTTATTGCCTCATTACGGACTAATTCAAGTTGGGAGAATTGTGTGTACTCTTACAACACAAACTTTCAAATAACAAATGAAGGAGAATTTGACCATTTTACAACTTGATGTTAGTTTCTCACCCTGAATGCGCCTAGAGAAAGTGTAATCCATTGTTCAGAGAGTAATCACAAACTTCAGCAATTATACGCATGCATGTACACTATATATACACACATGATGACCAAAAATATGTGGATACCCCTACTATTGGAGGGATAATGGTATGGGCCTTTACCTGTGGAACTAGAAAAATATGTGGACACCCCTACTATTGGAGGGATAATGGTATGGGCCTTTACCTGTGGAACTAGAAACTGGACAGTCCGTGAGATGCCCCCGTCCCAGGAAGCCATCTCCATCATGAACCCTGCAAAGGGAAACACCTTCCGTTAGGACAGGGTGGTGACAAAGGAGGTGCAGTGGTACAGCATATTGCCCTGTTACCTTTGACACATTTGAACACCAGTTCAGCTCGCTTCAGGCACCACGGGATAGTCATCTCCTGCAGGGGGACAGTCAGAGGAGCCAGTCAGGTCACAGGAAGGAAAGACATGAGCAACTGTCCTCTGTCATCATTACATGGTTATCTTCGGTTCAAACAGCAGCGTCTAATAGAAAACAACCTGCTGTGTGCGTTACAGCTCATTGTCTAGACACCAGCTTCAATGAAATTGTCACTGTCTGCATATAGACTTGACATTAAAGTAACATTTAGTCAGTTGAAATAGGCACTGGAAAACATGACTCCAGACAGAAACCCTTTAAGGTGAAAAAAAGGTTATAATTTATAGTCTGGTTGTTGCAGGTTTGAAAGTGGGAATATCATAGTCTATCACTGTATATGAACAAGCGCTTGCTTGAGTTTTTTATTTTGGAAATAAATACTGCTTTCATTGGGTTGTTTGTTCAATAAAATTCGACTTATACCCTTCCGGTTGGTGACTTAAATTATACTGACTGTCATTTGCATCGACTACTTAGGAGAATCAGTGTAAAATAGAATTTGCATAATATTTTAGAATACGGTGTAATCAAATCATTTTGGTTGGTTCCACTGACACATTAAAAGTACAGTATTTCTCACATGTTGGTATTTTGAGTTTCTCTATAATTGTATTGTTTATATTTTTTACAGTATTGTTTGTGCATTGCCAGTCAGGGGTGCCAGTAATTTTGGAGCCCACTGTACATCCGGTAGGGTATTGAGGACAAACAGCAGTTCTTCAGTTCTGAGTACCTTCATGTAGACTCAGGAGTGCTGCTGTCTTTCAGTAATGCAGCTGTTCCTCCACCCTGCTCTGTGTGTACCGAGGCCTCTACACTCGGTATGAGTAAACACAAGAGTTCAAGACACTACGGCTTTTTCCCTCATCCTCTACTTTGGAATGAAGTCAAAGCGAACAAGTGTTCACAACGAGAACTAAACAGGCCCATGCACCACTGAGGTTGCACTGAGCAAACAAGCACTGAGATGTGACGCAGGAAGTAAAAAAGAGACAACATTAAGACTTCCATTCAGGGCGGGAACATGTAAGAACGACACAGGATAAGCATAACAAACTGACGCCCACGGCGCTTTTTAACTGCAGAGCTGGAGGGTCATGGCTGCATTCAAAATTCCAAGGACCCAAAAAGTCCATTAAGTTCACTGGGTTTACAAAACAACTTGTGAGTCATACACCAGGACGTTGAAAATAACATTGGGTGATTCAACCATTTTCCAGATGCCACTGATTATTTTTTAGAGCTTATGACAACAGTGACTGTACTAGCAAGTCACCAAAGTCATTCACACGCCCATTTTCTATAAACTCAACCACAGCGGACCTCCTGGCTTACAAAAACACTTATATTGGTGTTCGTTACAAAGCAGACTGGCGTCATGGTAACTGTGACCTGACATTAAATCATGCGGACCGATGATGCATAAGTATAAAAGTGTCCTCTTTCACCTATAACTAATGCATTACACTCACTGTGCCAGCGTTAGGACCATAGAAATAGAATGGATAGAAAGGACATCGAACGTTTGGCGTGGTAATTCGATTAGTACGCAACAAAATGGCGATTGTTGTTAGTTGTCATGGTGACAACACGCAAATCGGTTTAATGCGGAAGTAGGCTGCTAGATCTTGGAATGCTACACATAAAAATGACTGCCGCTCTGATCATTCTGCTTCATTGATTTGAATGGCCTTTCTATCCTTTCTATTTCTATGGTTAGAACCTTCTGCCTTTCCAGACTGTAGGCTCCTGCTCACCTCTGACATGTCATGGACCAGCAGCAGTGGAATGGTAATGGTGGTGACATCGTGAGTGCAGCAGACCTTCAGGATGTTGCGCAAACCCATGATGGCTGGGTCCCGTGCTGTGATGTTCCCTGAGCGCACGTTGTCGTCCACACACAGGTGAAACACTATGTGGACCTCAGACAGGTTGGAGTGGCGGGAGATGTAGAACTCACCTGGAGAGAATAACAGATGATGCAGTTTACCAGTACGATCAAGGAGGTACGCTCATTTCGGGTATGGTTGCATACATTTAGGAACAAGGCTTTTATTCTACCAAGCCATGTTGAAGCACTACAATTGTGTCTTTGACAGAGCCAATATTTCATTAAGCAGATGAAGTTATAAATTCACAATATTACGGATTTGAGAAAGGTGGAAACTGGATATTCAAACTATCTAGTTTCTGCTGATCGATATCCTACTGAAATGTGTTAAAATTAATATTGAATACTGATCAAATTTGTATAACAGACCACAAACATTAGATGACAAGAAGGCAAAAACATAGAGTATACATGTGTTGCCCTTGTAAATAAACACTAGTGTATTTATATTCAGTTGATTGGCTGACTCCCTGAGGCTTTGTTGTGTATTTTGGTGCTGTCATCTTCACCTTGCTAGAGTGACGTGACAAGTTACCCCTGTCCAATTATTCATCTGTCCATCTCAGGCAGAACTGAACAAAGTGTTCCGCACCTTGCCGGACCCCCAGACACCGTCTGAAATCCCCCGACGAAGACAAGAACACTGGCCAGGTGGAGGCCCCCCTAGCACTTAAATTTTGAGGTGGAAACTAAGATGTCACTATGGTAGCGAACATAATACAGGCGTGGTCATAATTTGAGAATATCACAAGTATTGGTCTCTACAAAGTTTGCTGCTTCAGTGTTCTTAGATCTTTTTGTCAGTAGTCACTATGGTATACTGAAGTATAATTACAAGCATTCCATAAGTGTCGAAGGCAATTACATTAAATTGACAATTACATTAAGTTTATGCAAAGACTCACTATTTGCAGTGTAGACCCTTCTTTTTCAAGACCTCTGCAATCCGTCCTGCTATGCTGTCAATTAAATTCTGGGCCACATCCTGACTGATGGCTGCCCATTCTTACACGATCAATGCTTGGAGTTTGTCTGAATTTGTGGGGTTTCGTTTGTCCACCCGCCTCTTGAGGATCAACAAAAAGTTCGCGATGGGATTAAGGTCACAGAGCCACTTACGGCAAGGTGCTCCATCATGCTGGAAAAGGCATTGATCATCACCAAACAGTTCTCGGATGGTTGAGAGAAGTTGCTTTTAGAGGATGTGTTGGTACCATTCTTTATTCATGGCTGTGTTCTTAAGCAAAATTGTGAGTGAGCCCACTCCCTTGGCTGAGAAGCAATCCCACACACGAATGATCTCAGGATGCTTTACTGTTGACATGACCCAGGACTGATGGTAGCGCTCACCTTGCCTTTTCCAGACATGGTGTTTTCAGGATGGCTCAAACAACCCTAGTCCTCAGCAGTCCAATCCCTGTACCTTTTGCAGAATATCAGTCTGTCCCTGTTTGTTTTTCCTGGAAACAAGTGACTTCTTTGCTGCCCTTCTTGACACCAGGCCTTCCTCCAAGTCTTCACCTCACTGTGGGTGCAGGTGCACTCACACCTGACTGCTGCCATTCCTGAGCAAGCTCTGCACTTGTGGTGCCCTGATCCCACAGCCGAATCAACGTTAGGAGATGGCCCTGGTACATGCTGGACTTTCTTGGGCGTCCTGACGCCTTCTTCACAACAATTAAACCTATCCTTGAAGTTCTTGATGATCCGATGAATGGTCCATTTAGATGCAATCTTACTAGCAGCAATATCCTTGCTTGTGAAGCCCTTATGTGCAAAGCAATGATGATGGCACGTTTCCTTGTGAATAACTATGGTGGACAGAGGAAGAAAAATGATTTCAAGCACCACCCTCCTTTTGAAGCTTCCATCTTCTAACTCAATCAGCATGACAGAGTGATCTCCAGCCTTGTCCTCGTCAACACTCTCACCTGTGTTAACCACAGGGTGAGCATCCGGTTGGCAAGTTGACGCAAATGAGGAAGTGCCTTAAACCTGCATTTTATCTGAATTCCAGCTGGGGGCAATACGTCTGGTGGCAAAAGAGCTTGTCACATCTGAAACCAAGATGTCAACGTCCATAACGGCAAATTCGATGACCCAAATCAGATCTTAACAAACCATTGGGTGATGTCACACATGGCTCCACCCAGTAATATACAATCTATGTTGTTAACGAGACAATCATTGACATGATGGCAGCTGGTCCTTTTGTGGCAGGGTTGAAATGCAGGGGAAATGTTTTTTTGGGGGGGAATTACATTTACATGGCAAAGAGGGACATCACTCTTCATGACATTCTGGAGAATTAGAAATTGGTATAATCAACACGGAGGCAGCAGACTGTGAAAATTTGTATGTGTGTCAATCTCAAAACCTTTGACCACGACTGTATATTGTTGGTACTACCCATACATCACCGTGTTGGTACTACCATACATCACCCATACATCACAGTTTTAACACATGAAGAACAAGCTAGAAAAGTTAAAATTCCAAACCAAACAGTTTATAACGATAGCTATAATGCGAAGTTAGCTAGCCATTATCCAGTTAGTACAACCAAAATGTATGTTGGAAATCCATGTTTTAAAGACTTACATAAATCAAGGGAAGAACCTTGCCAAAGGTAAATATTTTACATAAATAAGTAGTCAAAACCCATGGATTTAGTCAACTATACCTGGTAATATATTTGAGGAATTCCTTTCCAAATTTTTGTTCTTATCTTCATTACTACATCCATTCCTAGGAGCCTCTGTCAATATTAAAACAAAAGGTTAGTTCAGCGTTTTCTTGTCTGGACAATGTGTGCAAAAAAATTACCTTTTAGAAATGAAATGACAAAAGCAACCACAGAGGTCAGGGCGAAAGCAGCATCCATACAAGTCCTAAAAGCCAGGAGGAATGTGTCCATACTCAGCACCCTGATAGCTCAGCACTGAAACAGCCACTCAGTGGGTTTGTGATAAACATCTTGACAGAACAGCCTTCCCTTCCATCTTGACATAATCTGTAACACGCAAGTCCAACATGCCATTGTCGTTCCCCTGGCTGAACTGTTAAACAAAGATTATTTGCCTGGGCAAATATGATCTAGATTGTTCTAGCTGCAGTATCACTGTAGTATCACTGCAGTATCACCAGTCCCTGTCTGGTCTTCTGTGTTACAGAAAAAAACACTGCCTTGATCACTGTTGAGTGTGGGGGAAAATAACAGTGAATTGACAGTCTTTGTATGGACTTCCACACTGAGAAAGCACAAATCCATATTGGCAAGACATTCATAATGGTTGTAGAATCTGTCAGTTTCTCTATGCAAATACAATGATAGATAATATCCGAATTCAACTGTTGGACATTGGTTGGCTGTTTGTGTGCATGACCAACTCACCCAGCTGGTCTTTGTGCTTGCTGCTCCTGTGAGCCCGGGCATATAGCACCACCTGCTGGACAACATCCAGCTGCTCTTCTAGACGAGGGAAGTGGAAGTCTGTACATTCCTTAGAAACTGTGGCAAAGTCTGGGGAGTGATAAGTATGGAGGTTTAGGGGAGGGGCCTAATTATCTTTACTGTGACAAAATGTCCTTGAGCTACCATCCTACAATTTTAAAACAACTAATTTGGTGTTGCAATCAAGCCATTGCAAAACACCTTCAAATGGACCAATGTCTATGGGAAAAATGCAATTGAATTACTGATAAAGTTTGTAATTCTAATGCAACTAAGAAGGCCCAGGGTGGCCCTACACTTGTAGATGACGTGTGAACTCCAGACCTCTGACCCCTCACCTCTCTTAATGCCACTGTAGGAGTTAACCCTGTTATCCACCAGCAGCACCAGGCCACACAGGGACGAGGAGTAGAGTGACAGAGCAGTCTGCAGCCGCCGCAGCTTGGTCCCGCTGCTGCCGTGGCGACGGTGCTTACAGAAGTCCAGGACGTCCGCCCTCACTAGACGCAGGTTGTGCATGGTCTTCAGCTGTGCACCTGGACAGCCCATCAGCAATGTCAAAATACATGAAAAACAGGAGAAGTTCAGTGTAAATCCAGTGGATCACAGTATAACAATGATGTTACTGTGGACTGAGACAGACAGACAGACAGACAGACAGACAGACAGACAGACAGACAGTACCTAGGTGTTTTACTGTGGACTGAGACAGACAGACAGTACCTAGGATGTTTACTGTGGACTGAGACAGACAGACAGTACCTAAGTGTTTTACTGTGGACTGAGACAGACAGACAGTACCTAAGTGTTTTACTGTGGACTGAGACAGACAGACAGTACCTAAGAATTTTACTGTGGACTAAGACAGACAGACAGTACCTAAGAGTTTTACTGTGGACTGAGACGGACAGACAGTACATAAGTGTTTTACTGTGGACTGAGACAGACAGACAGACAGTACCTAGGTGTTTTACTGTGGACTGAGACAGACATACAGTACCTAAGTGTTTTACTGTGGACTGAGACAGACAGACAGTACATAAGTGTTTTACTGTGGACTGAGACAGACAGACAGTACCTAGGTGTTTTACTGTGGACTGAGACAGACATACAGTACCTAGGTGTTTTACTGTGGACTGAGACAGACATACAGTACCTAAGAGTTTTACTGTGGACTGAGACAGACAGACAGTCCACAGTCAAACACTTAGGTACTAAGACAGACAGACAGTACCTAAGTGGATGGTAAAGCTCTCTTCCAGCTGCTGTTGCTCTTCATAAAGCCTGGCTCCTTGCTCAGACTCCTCTGTCCGCTGGCTGGGCTGCACTTTGATTTCCTCACTGACAAACACAACATCCCACAAAACAGTTGGCAAAGCAGAAAAACCATGTGGGGACCAGGCCGGAAAATTAACGGACACTGGGCCATAAACAAAAGCCCAGATGAGGTGCACCGGGACTACGAAACGACACTGCATATACATCCCGTTTATGTATATAAACAGGGGTAAAAAACATGTTAGGATGCTTTTTCATTTCCTCTGGGAATTCGAACGTGCTGCTGCGTGTGCAGATTTTAATACACATTCTCCGCATCTCCCCCCCATCTAAGCACTAAACTACCTGACTCAAGTATTTCCTTCCTTGATTAAAACTATTTAGGTTCATTGTGAATCCTCAACGTGTTAGTGGGACATTAACCTTTTCAAGATACATTTCGGCACATATGCATATCTGAGTGTTCAAACACACTTGACACAGTCAGTGGAATGTGCACATGTACAAACACACACACTTACTTAATAGTGCTGTTTGGATTCTGCATGTCCTGGTGAAGTTTGATTACCCACTGCTGATATTCCTGCTTCTGGATGTGAGTCACATGCTTCAGTTCATTGGCCCACTTATTCTCCAACACCTGAACACATTACAGTCACCAATCATGATTATGAATCTCTTGATGACCTGCACTGTTCTACATAGCTAATTTCAGTCAATTTCATTCAAATTGTAGCAAACGGGACACTTCACTTTTTTTTTTAAATTCGAAAAAATAAAAAGTACAAGAAATTACCTACATTTAAATGTCCATTTTAAATGTACTTCCTGAATTGACTGTAATTATAAATGTATTTAAACCCACCATCAAATGGCAAACTACAAAGGCTCTGTCTTACTTGTTGGGCATCAAAGTGCTGAGACGCCACTGCATTTACGTCATGGTCAGTCATTGACTTGCCCAATTCCTGCATTACCTTGTCCATCTCTGCTGCCTGTCTGGGAGTTAAAAACAAAAAAATGCCAAATGTTTTGAGCATTTCTACATGACCCTAGATATAATTACAATTATTTCGTTGTTTTTTGGGCCATACCAACCTCTCCTGTAACTTCTTCAGCTCCATGTCTCTCTCACTGATGAGCTCAGAGATACTGACAAAGTAATTGTGTTCCAGATTCAGTAGGGTGTCTGAGGCTGAGGAGTGGATGAGCTCATGGTAAACATCTGCAAAATCTTCATCCCAGCTGGGTTCCTCTGGACGAGCATGCTCCAGCGTAGTCTGAAGGGTGACATACAAAAGAAGGTAATGGAATTGAGCTTTGGGAGTGAAGGAATATATCGCAAATCGTCTGTTGAGCACTATCACTCTCTGGTCACTTTATGCTCTCTACATCTGATGTAGCAGAATTCAAATGCACCTTTAAAAGCAAGTTTCCATGCCTAATCTATAATATTTACTACTTCTACTGTTGTACATTTTCCAGATCACTGCTCAGTACATAGCGTTTTATTATTATTATTACTATTGTCATTATTATTTTAAAAATTATTTATATTGTTGTAATTCTTTTTTTTTAAGCCCACTGCATAGATGCGCCGCGCCATGTCGAAAGAATTTCTCTGCATAGGATGATGTATGTTATTCGATGCATATGATAAATAAACAACTTTGACTCTGACGAATACCACAGGAGACATTGTTCAGTAGATGAGATGAATTTGTAGGTTGGTCCAGCAGTCTGTACAGGTAAGGCCTCACAATTTACATGTTGCGGAGATCCTGGACAAAATGTAGTTATGAATGTGGAATTCAACACAAAAAAAATATTCCTCTATAATTCAAATATATTAATGTTGTCCCACAATATTACTAAAAATGACCCTACTGTAGAATTGTCCTTAATATTGCACTCAGTATGTAGTTTGTGTGTGTCTTGAAGGAGCCTACATTTCAGGTGCCAGCACACACCTCTCTGTCACTCAAACAATGCGATTCCCTTGATCAAAACAATACTACTCATGCCCTTCTAAACTCCCAAAGTATACAATGCTTGGTTTCCTCAATAACTTATTCCAAGTCACATGACTAGGTGGGCTATATATTGTTAATGTACAATATGTAGTTTTCCAAAACAATAACAAAAGATATACTTTGCATTAAAAACACAAACATCACTATACCTATATTATATATATATTTTGTAGTTACATTATCCTAAATGTTTCCACCAACTTTCAAACCCAGAGAAATTTGTAATATAATTCGAAGACACTGGATGTTTCATTTTGTCTTCCGTCAATGGCGTCATATAACCTTTGACTGCTCTAGTTGCTCTAAGTTCCAGGGAAATAAAGTTATAATATTTTTAACAATATATTACTTTGTCAGTGAACATTTTTTCTGCCGGAGACGCTAGATTTGGAAGGTTGTCATTGACGACATTAACAAAATCCATGATCACACTCTACTTCCCAACGTCATCCAAGTAGTACATCTTTTGCTATTGTTTTGATTGAGAGACCCCTAGCGGCCAAAAACTACATATTGTAGGTTTAAGTAGATTTTGTTTGGAGGAAAATGTTCTTTGTCTACTTGTCATTAAGTTTGTCTATAGACTCTTCTATTGCTAAAGGTTTATGTCGTGAGCTAAGCCAGTGTCTTGCCCCCAGCAGAGAGGCTGGGAAGAAAATAACACGGAAATCAGCTGCGAAAAAACTGATCCCATATATCCCTTAGCAGGCACTTTCGGTAAATACATGGCACTCTGGCATGGGTTTGATTCAGAATACAGTTAATACAAAATATAGGAAGTGCAGCAGTAACAAATCATAGATGTATTAAAGACTTGCTCAATAATTGAGACAAAAACATTGAACAGGGTTTGATGTTTTTCTTTCACAAATTTAAAATAGGGAAAATCCTACTTTATATTAATTACGCAATAAACATACTATAAACATTAAAGATATCGGAGTCCCTTTAAATAAACTGGACTGCATCCATGAATATTTCCGTTCTAGTGCAGTGAAATGTGGATGCCTCTGCTGTAAACACTAAAACAGTGAGTGAACAGAGTTCCACAGGAGGGGCTGTCCACATGACAGGGGTGAGGCAAGGGACAGCATGGCTTTCAGGAAGACCAGACACTGTTTAATGTTTGTATATAAGGCTATAATGGATTGACGTTATCAAACACGCTGTAAAGATTGGTTAGTCTTGGAGATTCCTCAGGCACATTCAAAGTTGTAGAAAACTGCCTTTATACACAATTTCCCTCATTCCTGAAATGAGTTGCTGAAAAACATAAAGCTAGATGTTTTAGTTTCTACTGGACCATTTAAATCCATGATAAATGAATGACCTATTGTTGAATGTAATTGTTATTTGTAATTGTGTTCTGTATTTTACATACAAAGACATTGGTCTAACTCTGCTTACCCTGTATAAAGGGATACGATATCACTCTGCTTGTTCAACACTGAAGACATTAGTTGATACTCAGTAAAGGCTACATATTCATCAACTGTAAAGCACAATGTAATTCACAAGCACAAAACCGACACACAAGGAGTCACGTGACAAGGAAACCCTATCTGAGTATCCACCCCGGGCAGCGGTTTACCAATTTGTGCTGCCCAATTGTCAGAATGCTGCAACCAGGATATGAACTCTGGCCACTGTGACGCAGTAGTGCTGCTAGGCAGTAACCTATAATAATGCACTCAGCAGATGCTCCAGACATTCATGTTTTAATGATTGACACTAATGTTCATACTGTGGGACAAATGACTCCGGTCTTGCAAAGAATTGTAACATTCTCTGCAGTGTCGGAAATCAATGAGCGATCAATGGACTAACGTCAAACTTTGCAACTCCATAACTTTTGGCAATTCTTTTTTATCATATTTCATACATTGAACTCAATCTGTCTGTAAATTAAAATAATGATCAATGGGCACTCCAAGTTGCATTTCCAGATTCTACTTCAAAACAACATAATTTTATGATACTGGTCCTCAACTATGCTTAAACCACATTAAAAAATCAAAACAATATATGCATATTTAATATAGCAATATTAATGTAGTCACAAGGCTTACAATTCTCCAGCTTGAGAACAAATGGACAAGAATATAGGTTATAAATATGCTTGTAAACGTGGTGTTAAGTTGACATTGTACTTTTACCTCTGCATAAGCCTTGGCCCATGTGTTTGTAAGCTGGTTGATATCCACCTCTCCATCTGTTAGTCTTTGAAGGGCCAACTCCGCTTCTCTATCATAGTCCTGGATGGTTTCCCTCTCAATAAAGCTGGACAGCGTACTCTTTAGTTCTGAACCAAGATACAGAGATAGGTACATAGATACATACATAGATAGATACGATATAGATAGGATATTTGCATTAACGAGCAGTTGAACAGGCTAATGAAGTAGCCAGTGAGTGTATATATAATGTATCATGTGCTTGGTTTTGAATTGAATTGTATTTTGTTGAATGAAAACCTTACCGTTTTCAACAAAGCAAGGAATTTTGTGTAGCAGCATAAGTCGTCCATGAAGGTCAGTGACATTTTCTTGGACAGGAAATTGCAGAGGTACGTTGAGGATACAGTCACTCTTCCCTGCCTTGAACTTGAATACAAACTCCTTCTCAGTGGTGACGTTGATCTTTCCCTTGTTTTTCTTCATTTCGTCAGCTGTTGTTTACAAGTGGCAAAAATATTTACCTAGTAAATGAAATGTGCAGGTTTGCCACACAAAGCCACAGATTATTCGAGTTTAGAGCAAGTGTGCAGTTAGCATTTTGCTAATTCATGTCACTGAATACTTTTTATACTTGACAATATTTAACACTAGATCTTGACACTTGGTACCCGTTAAGCCCAGTACAGATGATTGACATGTTTCATGAAATGCCTTTATCATAGATGATAAAATGTAGCAAATGTATAGAATATTAAATGGGACAAAACTATAATTTTATCTCCACGTTTTTACTAAATATAAACTTAGACATTGTTGGATGTAATTGGCACACTTACCGTATATGTTTAATTAATTTAGATAAAGACAGATAAAAAATATCACTTTTGGCAAGTGCGACCAAATCATAGTGGCCAAAAGGCTTTGATTAATACCCAATTTTTCCAGTCATCACCATTGCCTGTGGATGCAGGGAGCAGATTGTCATGATGAGGATATCAAGAGCTTAACATCAATATATTACAAATACATTACTTTTGCTAACTATCGACTTAGCAGACTTGCGAGGTTCCGATCATCATTTACAAATTTTGTCGGTAGTTAAAAAAAATCGTAAGAATAAATGTATTCCCTGAAAGTGACTAATAACACATTATACTAGCTCAAACTTAGCATTGAAGGAAGGCTCATTGTTGAACTAAAAACTACACTACGTTCATGTACAGAATTTATCTTAATGGCACCCAGCAATAGGAATAACGACACTCTATAACGTAAACCTAGATTGCAATTGAATTAGAATATAGTGGCAGAATTTTAATGTTTACCTGTACATTAGTATTTTGTAGTTGTCACTAAATTCACGTATGTACAATTCCGTATTTGGACTATCAGCTGACTGAACCACACACCGCTAAGCTCCAGTAGCTGTGATTTTGAAATGACATTTTCGTCAAAAAAAAGTGCAAAAAATTGCACTTAGCGGTAGGACACACAATTTTCGGATTTTGATGAACAAAATAAATGTTTTCTAATTTATTGAAAGTAAAATATTTTTAAAACGATGTGAATTAATAAAATGAAAAATAAGGAATCGTCTGAAAAGAAACACGCGGTTTTACATTCAATTTGTCGCGGTATAATTTGTAATTAACAAATTTGAAGATGATTTGTTTTTGTAATAACACCGTTTTCTTGACGCTATAAAGTATTAATAATAGCATATAAAAAGTCACCAGACCTAAGACTAGCAAAGACCTAATTAAATACAGAGGGCGTTTGATCTCAGAAACAGTATTACTCTGAATAGGATACCTGTTTTCACTTCTGTTATGGCTCGACCATCAAGGTGTGTGCTGGTTATTAAGTGTAATCTACAGGTAGCAAAGTGACTGTAAATAGCTGTTGTAATTTTTATAACTATTTCGTTTAAATCTGAAGAATGATTTACCTTTTCTGTTGAAACAGAGTCAACCAATTGTCATACTCACAGTTAATGGAGTTGGAAGATGGTAAGCTATGTCGGAAATGTTTGAATATGTTTAACTCTTAAGAGTTTGTCAAAATTTCAAGGCTTGCTAAATTATTACTACGAAATGCAGAAACATGTCACAAAATAACTGGGGTTATGTACAGTATTAGCATTATTTAATAATATATAGGCCTATGGTTTTGGGTGTACACCCAATCGAATACGTATTGCTTCTATTGTAGCCTATTTACATGTAAGTACTGCATGTCGTTTGCTTCCTCCGTGTCCACTCTCCTGTAGGTGTGAAATGGATTTGAAATAGTTTTGATTCAATGTTTTAAAATATGATGACCCCATTCATAAATATACAGGGTAAGGAAAATAAATGTTAACCCTTTAGAATTTTTTGAATTTATGCATAAATTTGTCATCATGTTTTGTTCATCTAAGTCACAACAATAGACAAACAGTCTTGAACTAATACCACAAACAATTGTACATTCATTTTATTGAACACACCATGTAAACCTTTACAGTATAGTGTGTGAGAAGTATGTGAACACGAACCTTGTACTTAATAACAGTTTGACCTTCCTTTGGCAGCAATATCCTTGACCAAACATTGCCTGTGTTTGCAAGTCAGACATGCCCAATAGTCAGGAGGAATTTTGGACCATTCTTTTTGTTACCTTAGGAGGGAGAGATGTAATCCCACTGTTACTGTACATTTGAAAGGGGGGGGTATGGGATCGTGGAGTGCGAGCAAGTACGGCAGACACAGAACTACCATTTACAGAGTTTTCTTTTTGGCCCAAACACTGTAAATGTGGGAAAAGGTGCCAAACCAAGAAAGTAAACGTAAAAAAAAACAACTAACTGACCTTCCCTACCATGAAACAATTAGGCAGGCTACCTACATAAATCCACTGCTTGGACCAACTTAGGGTAAACAGCCTTGCTCAAGGACACAATGATATTTGGCACAGTTGGAAATCGAATGGACTACCTTGCGACTACAAGTCCTTAACCACTGAGCCATCTGACACCCCCTGTGTTGTGTCTTCCCTCCAAACAACTCAGCTTGATTGGTTTGATTTCTCCACAGAATATTTTGCCAGTAGCACTGTAGAACATCCAGGTCGGAGTGATAGAGAAAAGAGTAGCGACACTTCCATTAGTTCCAGAAATCAATGTCAAAGCCACAAAAACTCTCTTCTCTCTGTATGGCTCTGATTTAGGTGCTCTTTTGCAAACTTCAGACAAACAACAATGTGTTATTTTGACAGTAGTGGCTTCCTTTGTGGTGTCCTCCCAAAAACGCCATTCTTGTTTGGTGTACCAATTATACTTGTCAACAGAAATGTTAGCATGTTCCAGTCTTTAGCTGACATTCTGTGATTCTTCGTAGACTCATTGGGTGGTCCACAAGATAAAGCATGAGGTGAATGAGCGATCGAAGGTATGCTGGGCCTTCACATTTATGTACCATTACAAATCAGCTGGTAACAATTTTACTGCATTGTTCAATGGTATCCAAATTGGTATTTTCCCACTGATCCTGCCTTGTCAGCAGCACTGCAACTCCTCTGACAGATGCGGGATGGTGAAGGGCACTCACATGATTTATTCAACCACATGTCGCAGAGCCGACCGATTCTTTTCACACTGCTCATCCAACACGGAAGACTTTAGTCCTCTCAGGCACAGGATGATTATGCTCACAAACTACACTTCCATGATTTAACCTAACTGCGCTCGTTCTGCACACAAATAGTTGCTGGAGAGCAATGTGGCAATGTAGATGATTAATCTCAAATACCAGGCAGCGCTATGCCAATTTGTGCTGCCTCGTGCCAGGGTCCAGGCAAAGTCAGAGAGGCCATAGTCAGGTTTGAACTACTGAATGTCATGACATAGATTGACAATCTGTTTCCAAGTATTCTAACAATGGAAAAAAAGCCAAACGGGTAATAGAATATGGTATGTGCAAACATGACACCTAATTACATACAATGCAATTACTAACACTGTCATTCTAACACAGAGACGGAGAATGACCTTAGTTTTGAGAATAGGAGCCATGAGTTCACTGCAAAGAAAGCTTGGAAGGGGAAAAAAGGGAAGACAGAACAATCTCCAGATGCCAAGAAGGAAAATGAACACAAGACTGATAAACACCCTAAAACAAGTTGGTCACAATCCACCACAGGTCCATCTCTGATTCATGTTAAGAAATTTCAAAGGAAATTGGCTAAATTATTTCAGATGTAATATATGAGCTGAGCTTAAACAATTCCTTATAATACTTCCCTCAGCCACATCAAAGCCTGTGTCAAGGCAGAGGAAGCTTCCTGCCACTCCTATGTTACCCAGACCATTCCCTCTCAGACCAGCAGGGGGCAGACTTCTAAAGTGGGACTCACCAGGTGAGTTTGGTTGTGGGGTGTTGTAGCTTAATGGCTTAAAATAGCACTGTTTAGAACAGGGGTCTCCAAACCCTTCCATGGAGGGTCTAGTGTATGCTGGTTTTTGGTATTTCCCTTCAATGAGAGACAAATTAGGACCTAGACTGCCAGGTGAGGGGAGATCCTAACCAATTAGTGAGCAACTCCATCAGGCTTGTACAAGGTAAAAGCGAAAACATGCATACACTAGGCCCTCCATGGAAGGGTTTGAGGACCCCTGGTTTAGAATATTGGGAAGTGAGAACTATTTCCTGTATCAGACAGTGAACATTTTACAAAAGCTTTAGAACATGTATTTCATGACATTTAATTAATCAGTTGCGATAGGACAATGATTTCCTACACTATGCAGTGAATATATTGCCATTTGAACATGAAATGCATTGAGGTGACAAGTTGTGCTTCCACAGTGTGTGTCAACACGTGGTGGTCAATAATATAATGTATGAATTTTAGGCTGTGCTATTGTGAGTAATGAAGCACTGTATAGTGTAGAGAATCATTATCCCATGTACATCTCTTTTCAGATTTGGTAAATAGCATGAAATACAGTTTACAGCATTTGTAAGCTGGTCACTTGAAGGTAGTTTCGTTATAGCTTTAATTCTACAAATATAACTTTTATTTCAGCTCTCTGTTTATTCACTATCATTAGAACAAAGTGACAGAAGTCCCGTCTCGTTCCCGGATTCCACCATGAAATCTCCAGGGCAACGCTTACGACTGGGACTGTCACGTTTGTCAAAGGTCAAACCGCTGCACCTCACTACCTCTACTGGTAACTGATTTAGCCTCTCTACAGAGAGGTAACTGATTTAGCCTTACTACAGAGAGGAACTTCACAAAGTTTTTCTTCATCAGCACACTTTTTGCATTGTCCATATTTGTATTATTTTTTGTAAGAGTAAAAACCGTTTGAGACTCTGCATTGTGTATGTATCTTTGTAAAATTTACTTTGTTTAAAATATTGGTTTTAGACACACTACCAATACAATTCAACAAAAGTATATGGGTAATGACAACAAGAGAAGGAAGGAACGCCTCTTGACATGGATTGAAAACGGGATTGAGCGAGGAGCTCGTAGGACAGCGGGATGATAATGTTGTAAAAAGTAGAAGTAAAAAAACTTAAAGAAGGTCCAAGGCACTCTCTCCCATAATGTACAAAAATAATTTTATTCAGGCAGCATATAGTTCAAAAACTAAACAGACCTACGCCTTCGTCAGGGTGCACTCTGATGTCATATGCCATACAGTGTTAGCCATATGACACAAGAGTTTCATGGCTAACACTGTATGGCATATGACATCGGAGAGTCTGCTCCAATACATGTAAATCAAAGTCTGACATGAAGCCTACTTCTAATCCCTGAGTTTGCTGATGCCACATTAGCTGTAGTCCCATTGGTGTTTATCACAGCCTTGTCTGAATACGCACACAGGTCGATATCAGTACACAACAACAAGACAGAGACCAATTTGTATGGAACACAGTGAGTGTACTCTACCATCAATCAATTAATTTCAACTTTATTCCAGACACACAGGTCCATATCAGTACACAACAACAAGACAGAGGCCACACTAGTAAAATCAGAGATTAAAATACAAACATCCATTCCAATGCTTCCAGAAGCTGGTCTGCCATAAATAATAAATTCTATAACTAGGTTGTGGTTATTGTTTAACAGGCGAAAGCTTCAGGAGCTTTTCTTACCAGTTCCGAGTCAGGTTATCAACAATCCGTCAATTTGTTCCAAAAACGTGTGAAGCAATCTACCATGTTTTAAAATTAAATTTTTTAGAAACGTTGTTTACAGTGCATTCTGAATTATAGAGTGCTGCCTGTAGGCATTTGTCATTATACATTATCATTGTTGTAGTTGCAGTGTTGTATAATTTATATTTTTGTGTCTTACTTGAACGAGCATGCATTCAGGTATTTTCTTGTATTGCAGCGCCCGGACACAGTGGAAGAGTGGCAGAATGCCTTTGGCATCCTAGCTAGCCGGTTTCATGTGTTTTTAACCACTATCAATATTCAAGACACTGCTAAAATAGAGAACATTGTTTTAGCTAGTTATGCTCTGCGTCCTGCGTACAGAGAACTGTGACCTCTACATGGTGGGAAATCACTGACCAGTAAGGACCGGATCACAATACCATCCCAGGAAGATGGAGAGAAGAACATGGATCTTCTGCAGGCCTCCCTGCCACAACCAATGCAACAGCATGGGTCAAACAGCACAGGGATGAACTATGTTGCAACTTTAATTCTGACATTGGTGCCGTGCCCTTCCAGTGGGACTAAATTTAGCAAATGTGTATGCCTGTGCTGTTCTCCGATATCTTGTATGTCATGCACACTTATTTGCAAATATATTTGCTGTAGTCTGAAATACAAATATACATTTTGTTCTATCTCGTCAGATGTTTACTCTGCCAAAAAAGTGCAATTACGACTCTAAAATATGTATTTTCATTGTCAATATAAATTACAAAGCAGTAAAAATCAAACATTCACACAAATCCCTCCTCTTTTTCAGCACTTTTTCTGAAAAACAAAACAACACATTGAAGCATTGTGCCTATGTCGAATTAATATACTGTATCTGTATTAATATACTGAATTAATATACTGTATCTGTATTAATATACTGAATTAATATACTGTATCTGTATTAATATACTGAATTAATATACTGTATCCGTATTAATATACTGAATTAATATACTGTATCTGTATTAATATACTGAATTAATATACTGTATCCGTATTAATATACTGAATTAATATACTGTATCTGTATTAATATACTGAATTAATATACTGTATCTGTATTAATATACTGAATTAATATACTGTATCTGTATTAATATACTGAATTAATATACTGTATCTGTAAGAAATTTGGAAATGTGTTTCCAAGGAAGTTCCTCAATTTTTTTATCTCAATTTTACATTGTTCTATTCTGCTGTGGTAAAACACATTGAGGGGGACCAGGTACAGTTCCATGACTCTGGCCCAAGTCGAATGGGCCTATTATGGTTTTGACGGTGTTTGATCCCTGACTCTCAGCTACTAGTCAGCCTAGCTCAGCAATCCACCCCCCTGGGGAGTTGACTGTAGTTTAAACTGCCGTCCAATATTCTAATTAACTCTGTCCTTGATAAGGTTTCCCCCTCACAGCTTTTGTCCTAGGCTGATACCAAACACTCTAAAGTTAAAGTAGGCAATTGAGAGAGATGTCATCTCTGCTATGTTACAGGACTGCCAGTTTTTTCACTTTCACATGACAGGAGCCCAGTGCTCTTTAGGGTGTGGGTCTAACTTGAGGCTAAGAGGAGTCAAGTCACATTAATTAATTATTTGATAATCAAGCTCCGCCTCTTCCACAATAGAACCAGTAGCAGAGTGGTGCCTTCTGTGCCAGGGGAAGTGGTTATCTGTCCCATTGTTCCACAGGGGCTAGGGTTTGGTTGGATGGTAGTGCCAAAACAAAGCCCAGCCCCTTGTCTATGTAAACTTGGCAACTAGTGTGAACTTTATGAAGACCTGTTTTCTCAAAAAGATTATTATTAGATATTTACAAATTATTATTATATAAGATAAACCTACTATTCGGCCACCCCTAACCAATGCTCACAAGCAGAAACGGTTGCAGTGGGCCCAGAATTACATGAACACTTAATTTTTAAACAGTCTTTACTGATGAGTTTCGTGCGACCCTGGATGGTCCAGATGGATAGAGTAGTGGATGGTTGGTGGATGGCCACCATGTCCCAATAAGGCTGCGATGTCAGCGAAGAGGTGGCGGAGTCATGTTCGGGGCCGGAATCATGGGGAGAGAGCTGGTAGGCCCCTTTAGGGTCCCTGAAGGTGTGAAAATGACCTCAGTAAAGTATAGAGTTTCTGACTGACCACTTTCTTCCATGGTATAAAAAGAAGAACCGTGACTTCAAAATCAAAATCATCTTCATGCATGACAATGCAACTTCCCGTGCTGCAAATAATACCTCTGTGTCATTGGCTCCTACGGGCATAAAAGCAGAGAAACTCATGGTGTGGCCCCCATCCTCCCCTGAACTCAACCCTATTGAGTACCTTTGGAGCATACTCAAGAAAAAGATTTATGAGGTTGAGAGGCAGTTGGCATCAAAGTGATATCAAAGAATTGTCAGGTCTGGGCTCAAAATAGTAGAGAGAAAATCAAAATGCAGATAATGGTGAGTAACAATAATTAATTTATTGAAAATAATGGCAATAAACAGTTGTGTTAGATATGACAGATGTAGTAGGCCGATCCTCACGACCAGCTGGATGGTTCCGATAACTGTCTGAAATGAATCTATAAGGAGCCAGATATCCAGGAGAGCACGGTCAGGAATCCAATGGTCACAGACAGATATCCAGGAGAGCACGGTCAGGTATCCAATGGTCACAGACAGATATCCAGGAGAGCACGGTCAGGTATCCAGTGGTCACAGACAGATATCCAGGAGAGCACGATCAGGTAAAAAGTAACAGCCCAACCCAAAATAAGGCAATGTTCAGAGGTCTAGCCCATTCAGTTTTGAGAACTGATGAATCTTCCTTTAGCTACTGTAGCTGAAGTTCGACTCCTTTTTTTGCAAGGCTTGGAGACAGGGCTGGCCCAAAGCATAAGCGAACTAAGCGGCTGCTTGGTGGCCAGGGGGCCCCCAATCCAGTGCACAGGTGACTCCACGTGGTGGGAGGGGGCCCCCAAATCAAATTCTGCTTAGGGCCCCCCAAAAAGATGGGCCTGCACTGCTTGGAGAAGAGTAACAGTGCCTTCGCTTTTAACTCTATGACATTGGACACTACTAGAAAAAACATTACAACAACAATGCTAAATGTTTGGGACAAAAAACATGCATGAGGACACCCATTTGAAATGAACTCTGCTTTATTTGTGAAGAATGGTAAGAACATTAACAAAATGAACAAAGCGAATAACTCACATAAACAACCATTATTCACTACTGTTACATATGAGCTACAAGGCACTAATGAACATAGCAAGTTTACTGGTAGTTTGCTGCACCACACTGATCACCAACGTGAAGGTGTAAACTGTTCATAAATAACTAAGATGTTTTTGTACAGGGAAGACTGCCCACTTCACAATGTTATTTTGGCTAAACTTTGGGAGGTCCGCTAAACTATTAAATTGCCTACAACAGCAACCGTAGTGTTTTATATAAAAGAAACATAGCTACAAGTAAAACCAAAATTGCTCACCCCCCAACATGACAACAACCCACCTCAGAGAGAGCAACTGAAACCATTTAGCATTCAACGACTTTTGAGCAAAGTACACACGGGCAAGGCCCCAGGCCCTGATCGCCTCCCAGCCTTTCTGCTCAAAAGCTGTGCAGAAGAATTAACAATAGCATGGTGCCCTATTTTTCAACAGTCGTTATATACTCATACTGTCCCAGCTCTGTGGGAAAAAATCTGTTATATTTCCACTGCCCAAAAAACCAGACGCCTCAGAAAATCAGGACTTTCGTCCCATAGCTCTAACATTGATTGTAATGAAATGCTTTGAAAAATGTGTTGTCTATACTCATGAAGGATGTAGAGCCAAAGTTAGATGTGTACCAGTATGCCTATAAGCAAGAACGCAGCACTGACAACGCAATAATTTGCATCTCACACTTTATTTCTAAGCACCTTGAAAATATAAACGCCTGTGCTAGAATCTTGTTTGTCGATTTTAGTTCAGCTTTTAATACAGTGCAAACTCATGTGCTTTTAGAGAATCTTAAAAACATGAATGTTAATACTATCTTAATTAAATGTTTTTTTTTACTGATTTGGCACAGCAAGTGAAGGTCAATGGGACGCTATCAGAGATGAAATACTGTAACACGGGAGTTCCTCAGGGTTCTGTTGTATCACCAGTACTCTTCACATTGTACACCAATGACTGTAGAAATGTACACTCTAGCAACTATACTGTATATTGAAGTTTGCTATTGATACCGCAATCCTGAGCCTTTTGTACAAGGATACATATTCTGTCCTGGCAGATACGTCACAGTAGTGTTAGAACGATAGTGAACATCAACAATACAACTCAGTAGGCTTGGCTCCAGGTAGAGTGTTTTCTTTACTGAAATCTTGGTTGTTTTCTTTTTTGTAAAACTGCAATACAGCATAACATAATCACTGTTACAACCAAATATGAGCAACATCAACATAAATATAACTTCTACAGCACATAGTATTATTCACTCAAAGAACATAAGTAAATGGCTAAAAAAACGCAGGCAAGTAAATAATCATAAATGAGACGTAACAGCCTGCTAACTCTGTATATAGCCAAGCTAAATCCATGCTAGCAGTTAGCATCACGATTAGCATTAAGCTGGTTTTCTCTGAAAATAAATGCTTTTAACAACAGTAGTAGAATGTCTACACATGTTTTAACTACTTAAATAACTGAGAGACCATACTCACTGATGGATCTACTCCAAGGATGGACAAATAACGCTGGTGGAGGAGAATTCAGTCTGCATGTACACCTGATGACCATTTTCTTACAAGCGCAATGACTCCAAATACCACCAGATGTCGCCACATAACCTCTCTAACAAAGCACTGACACTGATGAGTCAGAACAATACAGAATGCTCTGTGTACCAAGATGAAATAGACACATTTATTAAATGGTGTGACACCATCCAGAGGTGGGTAAAAGTAAGAGTACTCTGCTGGGTTCACCCATTTTGGGATGTTTGCAGTAACAACCTAACTTACCTGGTAAGGGGAGTTCATTACTAACCAATGACCATAACTAGTCAGTTTTTACTCTTTATTTTCATTTTATAGATCACTGTAAGTTATGAACTTCCTTTACTTTTTCATTTTGGTGTTAATGAGGAACTTCCCAAAATCTGTGAACCCAGCCGAACCCAGAAAATTACTCTTACTCTTACTTTTACCCACCTCTATCAACCATCGACAGTCTTCTTTGCTGGAATACACATGTTGACAACCTGTGTAACAAATTGCAGCAGAGGCTTTATTTTTGTAAGGCGTCTAAGGTTGTATGGTGTGAGCAGTCAGATCATGATGATTTTCTACCATGCAATCTTGGAAAGTGTCATCAGATATGGAATTAGTGTACCCTGGAAATCCAGAGTTCTCGCGAAAGCACAATTTGAATTTGCTCAGCAAGTTACTCTGGCACCGAGTAATTCTGCTCATTAACTATGCCCTTGTATCCGAGCTGCAACAATCACATCGGTGTATCTGATATAGGTGTGCCAGAGGCTTGTTAAACAGATGACGACACGACAGCTCTGCGACTTCGAAGTCATTAGTAAACATTGTAAGATCGCTATGGATTAACACTAGTTGTTTAAAACGACTTGGGCCACTACAATGAACGATTTAGACTTGGGTTTTGTCTAAAAGAGGAACAAAAGACGGGGCTCGAATCGTTCCTTTTTTATAAAAGGAGGTTTTTGTTGTTTTGCGACCTGATACGGCAAGAGTTTTATCTACCAGTTAGCTCCGCCATAGGGTTAGTGAAAACCCACTGGTGATTGGTCGTAGTGTTATCCAATTGCGTACAGTGAGATTTTCAAATGCACGCTTGGTGCCGCCCCTCGAGTTGAGTCATTTACATTACTCGAACCCAGACCCTTAATCGCTCAGGATTTGTGTCTGGATTTATCCAGGCTAGAATTATTGCATGGTTTGGCAACTTAACAGTTAAGCTGAAAAACAAGCTTGCAAACATGCACAAAACAGCCATGAAAATTATAGGTAGGAGAGACTGAGCCAATACAGAGCCTTCTTGATCTGGCAATTATGAAACAGGCACTGAAAATTAAATCAGACCCTCAACATCCCCCTTCCCTGAATACAAAACCCTGCCATCAGGAAGAAGACTCTGTGTACCAAAATGCAAAGCTAAACGCCTAAAATTATCATTTGTGCCCACCTCCATTAAGCTGCTGAATGATGTGAAATAGAGCTGTGTGCAATAAATATGTGAGCAATTCAGCACCTTATTTATGATACCGGTGCAATAGGGAAACGTGCAATAAACATACTAGCACCTTAGCATATGCATTTTACACAAACTTCAGTGCAATTGAGCAATATGCAACAACCAAACTAGCACTTCAGCACTTGCATCTTAATTGTGTTGTCAACAATGTCTGTTGATTTGTTTTTGTGATTTGTGATGTCCTTGTGATGTTGTATTTTTTTTTCATGAAGCAACTCTGCACTGTGCCCAAGCAGAATTTCCTCTTGGGGACAATAAAGTTAACCTAAACTAACCTAACTCAAGTAGCCTATATTTATTCGCCATAATATGTTTTCTTATTATGTCATGTTGGTATCATGTTTGGTTTCATTGCTGAAGAAGCATCTGCTTGCAATTTTGATGGGAGCTAATTAAACCAATGTTTGGATTATTTTATTAGTAATCCCAGATGTTTTCCACACAGATTATTATAAAATGAAATTTACAAATGTAAAATTAACTGCTGATTAAATAAATATTGTGGAATAGGTTACAACAGTAAAGTTTTAGGCTACACCTCGCAAGTGTGAAACTACTGTGACCGTTTGACCAGTACACGCTTTAGCAGGACAGGTGAAATAAGGAGATTGAGGCAATATAGTGTAATCCAGGCTTATATTTCAGAAGGAGATTATTTTGTTTCCCTCCTTATCTTTAAACACATCACAGGGATAAGTCCCAAAACGATAGTAATAGTATAGGCCAGGCAACCCGTAGGTAAACAACAAAATTATCAAAGAAAATATCACCTATACTGTGAGGACAGAGCTAAACATAACAGTAAATTATAACGGCAACTACGTGCCCGTATCGAGTAACTATCTTACTCCGGGAGCTGCTCTAATCTCTCCTTATCCGGAGGCTATTTTAGAGGAGAGAGGGAGGGTGGCTTCTACCCCTCACCATACGTTCCTGTAACCCTTTGGCTTGTTACTCCCGCTCAATTG
>JACXGM010002277.1:0-15385 GCA_016801145.1 Umbra pygmaea
AGGTGCATGGTGCTGCCATAATGAGTACCCTTGGAGCATTTAACTACCATGCTCAAGGACAGAATGATTTGTTATTCATCTTCTATGAATAATTCAGGAATTAGGTTAAGGTGCCATAACATTTATTCTCCCAGGATGGGGGTTACCCGCTAGCGTATATCCACTTCTCTAGACACCGCTACACTACTCGTCCTAGCGTATATCCACTTCTCTAGACACCGCTACACTACTCGTCCTAGCCCAAACCATGAAAAACAGCCAAAGATCTTTATACCTCTTCCACCATTAGTAGAGGTGTCCTCAAAATGTTAGCCATGTATTGGGCTACAATATAGAGTGTAGCAAGGTAGTCTTCAGAATTGTTTATAATAAAATTTTAGGGGCCCTTCCAAGATTCCTAAGTCATTTCAAACCCTGATATTCAGAATATAATAGGCTACAAGTAGGAAATATGACATAACATTTATCATATTGTTTACCACAACCATACAGCCCAGACTTCAACATTCCACTTACTATGTTAATACATTGCCTAATATCCTTTAAAAAAATACTAACTAAACTAAAATAAAAAATCTGAGAGTATGTCCTATGCATTGTGTCATATGCACACAATAAACAATCTTTTAGTAAAGCCACGGAGTGTTTCTAATTACTTCTCATTGAAAAATAAACAAGTTTCAATTCAAAAGTAGTCTGTCACATGCTAAAATGCTTACTATACAAATATGTGTTGCTTTATTCATGCAGTATATTGATTTATCCCACCTATAATGGTAAAGTTTATTGTCCGTAGGATGACACGATAATTTCTGTTGCTCATTAAAGGTTTGGCCTATTTCTTTCTGATGTGTTTCACAGTTCTTGATATTGTGTTACTATGACTGTATTTTGATCATTACTATAAGCCATGCTTTTGCTTAGAGTGAGTCATTGCTGAGGTTAATGGTAATAATCAATTCAATATACAGTAGTGCATTTAAAAATACAGAAAGCATTTAGCATCATACTGGAAGTATTGTGATGTTTGTAAAATGGTGACTTTCGAGAACACCAAACTTGAAAACATTTGAAAGATGCATGCACTCACATTTCTAAGCTTCATTGGATTACTAAAATCATGTTTTCATATATTTATAATTACTAAAATGTGCTATATCTTTTAATATTATTCCAGAGAGCACATGCAGTTAACTGCCCAACCTTTCCTCAAACTAATGCATAAGTAAAGGAGGATCTAAGAAATATTTCTGCTAGTTAACTGCTGATTTGTACTTCTATTTTAGTGAAGCATGCAAAACAGTAACTAAACAAAGTGTATGGAGCCGGTCGGTTGTTAGATCCATGCTTTTAAACAACTCTTTTACTGTCTGGGAATTGCCTGAGTAGTTTATCATTACCTATTGTAAAATAGAACAAGTGAACATTGGGGCCTGGTGGTTGACTCTATAGTACACTAACATTGTACAAAGACTTTGAGGAGTGGGTTTGTAATGGGAGGATGGGGAGATGATAGCACTGGAAGCTCAAAGCCTCTCACTAGTTCTCCACTTTGTGCCTTGCTCTACAATGGCTGCTTTTTATCACTTCCGCGGTCTCCATATTGGCATTATTTGTGCTGTGTGGTACACTTAGGCAGTAATACTTGAGGGGTTGTGGTTTATGGCTTTTATATCACAGTTAAAGACTGTTCTTAGGCACGGCGTAACACAAGGTGTCTGGATGCCGCCCTTAGCCTTATAACAGCCTTATAATAAACTGACTAGCAACATTAAAATAAATACCATTATTATGTGGCTTTAAAGGTGGATTGTTGACCATATACCACAACCTGAAGTGTTTATTATAAACTGTTAACTAACATAATTAGAGGAGTTTTATATTTATATGGAAATGTTTGACCTTTTATTTAATAATATTTTACGTGTATGTAAAGGAACTTGGATATGTACCATTGCTGTGCATGATTGCCCATCCACTTAAAGAAGCATAAAAATACTTAATATCTTATCACAATGTAATAGAAACTGTGAATAGAAGGCAGTCACATAAAAGGCCTGTATAAAGATAAGACCTTAATTGGTGTGCAGAGTATCTCAGTCAAGATCAGGTGTCATTTTATGAATATATGATTTCATACAGGTTTTTTATAATGGTTAAGCCTCCTTCTGATTTTACTTTCCGAATATTGTAAAAGGTTCCTCTTTTTATGCACCAGTCATTATATTTTCCAGGTGGGCCGACACAATTTCTTACTTTCCCAATATTTACATTGAAATCCTTTATACAGTGCATTTTTATACTGTGCATTTCTTCTTCTCAATGCTGGATATTGTGTCAACGGGCAGGCAACTCAATGAAAGTCATGCTGTACTCAGTTGTAAATAGAACATACAGCAATAAAATATATGTATGGAAAGGAGACATACACTATAAATCCAAAAGTATGTGGACACCCATGCTAATCTTGGAGGAAGGATATGGTCTGGGCCTGTTTTTATGGGGTTTGGGCTAGGCCCCTTAGTTACACTAAAGGATCATTTTAATGCTACATGATAAAAATACATTTTAGGCAATTGGGTGCTTTCAAATATTTGGCAACAGTTTGGGGAAGGCCCTTTCCAGTTCCGGCATGTTAGTGCCCCTGAGTACAAAGTGGGGTCCATAAAAAAACATGGTTCGGCAGGTTTGGTGTGTAGGAACTTGCCCACAGCCCCTGTGTTCAAAAGTAAACACCTTTGAGATGACTGCACGCTGTTGACAATATAATTTACCGAATGAAAACATGATATGACAATGTTTTTTGGGCCCTGTTCAGTTGCGCATTATTGTTCCTTTCAAATCTTTTGTGCGAGGTACATTCATTCTTTTGCTACTGGAGGATCTCTGTGCGTAATGGAAATAGCCAGTGAGTGTTGAGGTAGACTTCTCAGTTTACATCTGGTGCTGTTTAATAACAGGCATCGTCAAGACCTTTTTCCTGCAGATCTGGTCGTAGCGATAGATTTCATAAGACACACCCTGAGGATTTACACAAACAAAGGGGATGATTTTTTTTCAAATGCTTGTTTACTCTGAAAGTTGGATGTACTATTAACGTTCCAGATCTCCATTTCAACCATTGAAACCACATTAAAATGTAAATGTTTGTAAATAGTATTAAAGATGTCCTGAAGGGTCTTTAGAACTTGTTTGGTCAATGATGACGGAGACAGATCAAAGCTGTAATACAGACAGACCTTAGCAGGAAACATCCAGAACCCCAGAATATTAGGCTAAATCTCTACATCAATCAACAACAGATGTAAACTAGATTCAAATTTTAAAGCCTTGGCTTTTAGTTATGAAATTCAAAACAAGCTCATTGCCAACTTTCTTATTCTAAATCTGCAATTTATTTGACTGTTGTAGGTGATGCTTCTGAGTAGTCAGCATACATGAACGCACAAAGTTCATTCAAGATCAGTGGAAGGTGTTTTGTAAACACTCAAAACAAAAAAGGTGTTTGCCTGAGGCTGACTTTTCATTAGAAGCTTTCATTAATGAAAACCTTCTGTGTTTTGTTAGTTTGGTCACTTTGTTGAAGTAAGACATTTTTTATGAGCTTTATAAATACAGTTAAAACTTTTTAGAATGGTATAACTATATGAGTGTTACACACCTAATATTATGAGGCCTGTTAGATTATCCTGAGGCCTGTTAGGTTATCTGAGTGGAGACAGGGGCTTTTCCTCTCTCTATGGGAGGGAGAGATTCAAGGCCGCTCATTGACTTGGCAGGAAGGCTCTGTGTGGATCTTATTATTGTAGAGATGACCATGGGCTTTTTCCCTCAGAGGGAGGGGCAGCTGGGTCACTGTGACAGAGAGGCCATCAATTGCTGTTGTCTTCCTTATAAACATCAGAATAAGCTTACAGACAGAAGATAACATAGCTTATAACTCTATTATCTATTATATATTAGACTGTAATACCATCACAGATCTAATACATTTTTGATGCCATTCAGACTAACATGACAGGTTACTAACAGGACAGGATACACAGATCTGATCAAAAAAGGGTTACTGAGTAAGTTTGGGAACAACAACTAGCCAAGGCCATCTGGTAAGATAAGATTCTAGACCTAATGTTTTAAGGAGACCTGCTGATCTGCTAATGTGAGACAGTCACGGGTCTGAAGAGATAAGGGTCTTCTCGAAGTTGCGAGATGAACAGTACCCAAGGGTTTATAAGTCAGCTCATATTGTTATTCAGGGCATTCTCCGAAACAAGTCTTTGTTACCTCGTTGCTGTGCTCCCTGTTCCGAAACAAGAAGTACTTTATTAAAAATCCTACGATCAACCCGCTACCTGACTCAAATCATTATTTCAACCAAGAACCTTTCCTGCTATTTAATCATCATTTACAACTTCAGTCCATTATATTGCATAGGGCTTGAAGCCATAGAAAGTTTTATTAAGCTGCACTAAAGTCCAACAGTACAGCAACTGTATTATTACCAGTTTCCTTTGTCCAAAATCAGCCATTGTGACAGCTAAGCAAGTTTCCTATAAGCGTGCTGAAAGTCTGTTCATATTGTGCAAACTCGCCTTGTATTTCATTATGTTCTACATGCATTATCTTTGGACACGTAACAGGATGATAGATGGGCTGTTTCAACCAACACAAGGGACTATATATGCTATTCTTGCCCAGTGGAATTACCTTTGTTTCGACTGATCTTTTAAATGTAAAATGTCTACTTTCCTTTGTCAGGGTTTAGGATGTGATCTTTACTTCTTGCACTTACCTTCATAGACTGTAAGCTACTTTTGGGAGTGCTTATTTGACCCACATTAGGAAAATAAATCTTCCCAAACTTGATTTGTTTGCTGGACCATGCATATTCAATATTGTATCACCCTCAGCTGGAACAAGCAACACAATGTGGTGGAATCTTTATGAACCTGCTCTCTGATAATGGCTGCTCTCAGGACATTAATGTAAAAACGGTACGATCAGCTTGTCCAGAAGGCACTTTCTTTTTCTTTGTGAATGTGTGAGATTGAGTTGGAAGGTGGACTAAATCAGTACGGTATTGTTCCCTGTTTAAATCATCCATTGGTACACAGGGAAAACATGTGGAGCTGACCTGCTGTGTTAGGTTTCATGGACACACCTGGCTCTAATATCGTTGTAAAGAAAGGCTCTCCCTGCTTTGATACAACATGTTTTTGGATGGATGCGATGCCAAACTATTAGCTGAAAAGATATCATCAAAGGTTTACAAGGATCAAATAATGATGAAAAGCAGATGATCTGGATTACTGTGTATGTTTTATAAGAGAACAGGTCTGTGGGTGTGTTGATGGGCATGTTTGACTGTTCCAGTTTGTTGCAGCGAGGCATCTTGACACAAGTTTATGGGAACAGAATGAGGTTATTTTGTGGCACGCCAACCCCCTAGAGAGGGCCTATTTTCCTCATATGTCTTGCAATTGATTTATGTATGTGAAGGCAAACTGTAAATACAAGGTTGTTGCAATGTTCCCTTCATGACTGACATTAATTCAGTTCCATGTTCTTTAGGTAAAGGATGAGTCTTATTCTTCTGACATGACAGCTGATGTCCAAGCGTCAACTTCAGGTTTTATATTGTCAGCGATACTGACCAGCTACTTGTTTTAAAAGGGCAATGGACCTTGCAAAGGGTTGCAAATCAGATGTACTGAAACACCAAGCGAAGATATGCCAAATTATTCTATAGAAATATTACACAAATCCTCCAAAATTCCCCCGACAGCAATTACCTTTCTCTCCTTCGATTGCAACATTTCAGTATGGACTATTTGACGATGTGAAATGTCAGCAACTTTATTTCATAAAGAAACGCTTTGAAAACGGGTAAACCGTTTTTTCACCCTCCTTCAGAACATTGTTAAAAGGTAATCTCGTTCTCAGACCCCTTTTGCCCAATGAACGTAGGGTCTGGTGGACTCTCGATTCCAATGTGGCCTTCGATAGCTTATAAGGTCATCGGCAGAAATCTGCTGAGATAAAGCCATTGCCTCAAATCGGCAAACTTTAACTACTACACTCAATAAACCCTCCCCCATATGTCCTGTTCCCAGCTGTTCATAGTCTCTCTGTATGGCTGTTGGATTTAGATTTGGACATTTGCCCCACAGTGTTATTATTCAGTTGCTTTGTTAAGCCCCTCCCTCAAGGACAACTTTGAGTGGAAGGTGTTCCAGGCTCATTTGCGCTATGCACAATATCCTGGAGATTACAATAATACAAATGTGACATAAAAGACATCTTTAAAGGATCTCTATTTCTTTTTGATGTAACGTAATGCTTAACTAAGCTTTTTGACGCACAAGCTGACAATCTAGGACAATCAATAGCAGACTTTGCTTTGAGAAGAGGCACAAGTGCAAGATGTGAGTGGGCGAGCTGAACAAGTTGCGCTTGTTGAGTTTTAAATTGGAGTTAGAAACCTACTCTTAACAGCATCGTGTTAATAAACAGGATCACATCTATTGCTGTATACTCCCATGAAATTCTCCAGCAGTATTTATTCCAGAACTGCTGGCTTGTTTCAAACTTAGTTTGACAGAAGTGAAGTAATGTAAAGCACATGTTTCAAGTTTTAGCTTGTCAGGATTGAACAGAGAGAACTAACGGCACATAAAATCTGATCGTTGATCACGGTCATCGAAGGGAAATAAATGCGTTAGTGATAATAAATGCCAGATGATCGTCTTGGAAATGTCTCACAAAATAAGTCAAGAGTGAATTGTTGTTTTGACACTGAAATGCCGATATAAGCAGCTGGAGGACTAGTGTCAAAAGGTTCATGTTTCACATGTGTGCACATACAAAATACGCAAGTTTGTACAACAGCCTTGCCTCCACACACAGGCCCCCTTAGATACTATATGGTACTAATGTACAAAGGTCTTGTTTTCCTAATTCCTACCTCTTGTGTGGCAGAGAACAAGCCCTGTTTCTTCTGGTTTCGGTGAAAAATCTTGCTGGGTGCCACACTGGATACAAACAGGAAGTCATAAGTAGGAAGACCAGGAAGCATTTCATTCCTCCACACAAAGTCTGAGGTCTCTAAACCCACATCAAAAAGCCTGCACAAATGAACACTTTATGTTAAAATGATATGGATAAAGATTTATTGTCTCATATGAACAGGTGGATTCTTATTTTTCTCCTTTTATTTTTTACAATCTATGACAATCTCTCATTTTTCTTTTTTTTCTAGCATATTCCAAGAATGGACATGAGGGGGAAATGTTCTTTTTTATTGCTGAATGTTAAATTAAAAAAAATTCACTGACTGGAGAAAAATGATATTCTGCTGCTTTTTTTTACCATGCACCCATCAAACCTTACCACACGGTCATGCAGAGGAGAGGCGTTTTAACATTTCAAGCAAGGAAGGGAAGAAAGTAAAACAGGAGCAACTGGCAAAATGAACTTGACAGCATTTCTATTTGGTGAGGGGAGGGGCAAGGTGGGGGAAATATCATATTTAAAATAACAAAATAAAGTATTTTTTGGATTTTTCAAAAATACAAACTTAAACCCGGAGTGAGAGCAACAGAAAGGAGAACAAATCCATAAGTGAGATGTGACAGAACGCCATTGTCTGTATCACTTCTTTTATCACTTCTGTATCACTTGGACTTTAACTCACAGGAGTTACCAACTTTGTTTCAGATTCTAATTGTCAGGCATTTATCTATACTGTGTTAACCTGGTTATTGGTCCTGCAGTAATCTTTAGTTTTTGGTATTAACTGAAAATGTGTATGAGCAGTTTTGTGAGATTATCAACTTCCCCTGAATTCCAAAATCATTGCCAAAACAAGCTCCTATAAAATTAAGTTTTTCAAATTATTAAATCATTTTTCAAACTTTTCATTTGAATGGAGGACAGAGGAGTTAATAATTAAACTTGGAAAATTGAAAAAAGACATAATAACAGGCAACAAATGAATATCCTTCTCCACAAGACTGAGCAGCACTCAACATTGGTAAATGAGATCCGTTAAAGCAGTTAGCCATTATGGCAGACTAGCATGTTGTTATCTTGGTCTGGACTTGGTGAGATATGATGAACACAATCAGTCAATGGTTATGAATCTGTGAAAATGGATCATTTGAAAAATGGCTGCATAACTGCGTGAAAAATAATAATGGATATAAATATATATTGATATTATGTAACTTTGTCTTCTACACTATAGGCGTTACATAGGTTTCACACAACACTCTACAGTCACCTCTTAGAAAAGATGTCATCAAACTAAGCATAATAGAAAGTTTGCATATTTTGGCATTTTATGACCCTCCAAAGTTTCACAGCTATATATCTTGTCTTGGTGTAAGTGAGTTCTGGTCTAGGGTGCATTCATTCGTGCAATTGAACCCTTTCATTAGCAAAAACATTCGGTCTAACATGGATTCTATAGAAGAAACCTATGTAGGAGAACCCCCCCCCCCCCAGTTTCATTCAATGAAACATTGACCAACTGAAAGGTTTGGTTTTGTCTGAATGAATACACCCCCTAGTCTGGTCTCTGTTCTTCCAGCATGCTTTCCTCATCTCTAGTTGTGAGTGCTCAGAGGAAAAGCAGGCTGGTTGTGTCCTTAATGTCAGTGGGTGGGGGAACCTTAGGTAGGTCTGATGGTGGACGGAGGAGAAGAGGGGCGGGTGGAAGTCCTGAGATGCTGTGCAGCCTTTACCTTAGGCAAGAAGTCACGATGGACCGGGTAGGGTACGGGGCTTGGGGGGCGGCGCTCTTGGGAGATAGTAGTTTTCTTTTCAGTTTAGTCTCTTTGTATTGATCCACTAACACTAATGGCAGGGATAATGCCAAACCAACTGCTACCCTGGCCAATGGCATTTCTTCTTCAGAATCACAGACAGGCCAGGATGTTGGAGGCCACCATGAGACAATCCATACCCTGTTAGGACAAACCTCATCCTGTTGAGGCAAACCTAATCCTTTAGGGACAAATCCTAAACCTTTGGGACAAATCTTAACCTGTTGAATTATTTGGGACAAACTCAAATGTTTTGGGACAAACGTAATGTATTTGGGACAAATTAAATGCTGTTGGGACAAACTTAACACTGTTGGGACAAACGTAACCCTGTTGGGACACACTTAATCCTTTTGGGACACACTTAACCATTTTGGGACACACTTAACCATTTTGGGACACACTTAACCCTTTTGGGACACACTTAACCCTTTTGGGACACACTTAACCCTTTTGGGACACACATAACACTGTTGGGACACGCCTATCACTGTTGGGACAAATCTAATTCTCTTTGAACAATTGTTATCCTCTTAAAAAGAAGAACCCAATCTTGCTGGAAGAAACCTTAACCTAAATCCTGTTGTGACAAACCTATCCCTGTCGGGACAAACTTTGCCTGTTGGGACAAACTTAACCCTTTTGTGACTAACCTTATCCTGTTGAGGACAAACTAATCTCGATGGGAAAAACATTCTCTTGGTGGGAGAAACCTATCCTGTTGGCACATCCCGAATGCTCTTTGGAAAAACCTTACCCTTCTGGGATGAACAAAACCATGTTGGGACAAACCTAATCACATTGGGACAAATTTGGATCAAACAAACTTTTTTGGGACAATCATAAACCCCATGGAACAAACCCTAACCTTTTGAGACAAACCTAACCCTGTTGCGCTAACCTAAACATTTCCTTTTTGGAACAAGTATGGCCCTGTTGAGACAAAACTTACCCTGTTGGGCAAATCTTATGAATTTGGGAGAAGGATGGCCATATTGGGTCAAGGATTGGGTGGAGCAGAATGTGGTGGGTGGAGAAGGGTGGGGTAACCAGCTGTAAACACTTATCAAGCAACGACATGCAAAACGCTCTACCTAACAGCAGCACAGCCCTGTAGCCAACACAGACCTTTCTACTACTACAGCATCTCTCCTCTATGGACACAACCTACTGTAGCAATAAGCCGGTACAACAACACATCAGGACATCTAACACTCACACACGCACAAGCAGTCAAACATAGGTGGACGCACGCAACCATGCGTACAGTACACACACGCGGTCCGTTGTGAACACAGACTCCACCCCCATCCAGAGAGTGAAAAGGACCTATGTTGCATTGATCTGATTTTCTACAGGAGAGGCCATAAATGATAAACCCTATAGGCGAATTATATTCATGTAAACATACACCTTATGATTCAGTGGTTTATATTGCATGATGTGGGGGGGGGGGGTCATGTGGGGATCCCAGATAAACGCAGCCTTGAACAAAAGAAAATATTATGCCAAAAGAGAAAAACAACAGAGAAATGTGTATCAAAAATGATGTTCATATAAGAAAGGCTACAAAAACATCCACTGGCCCTACAGAATCAGCATACAGCAAAAGGCACCACAATATGACTCTAGTTTTAAATTTGTGAAAAAATTGGCACGTCTTTTTCTGCTGTAAATCAAAATGTACATATAAATAGTTTTCCCTATAAAAAAAGTATTTGCTTAACTAGTAGACAACTTCTGCTAAAATGAAAATAAATATTTCATTTGTTACAATATCTGTCAGTTATATAAAATAAAAATATTTCTTATAGGTGCAGGTTTATAGTTATATAGATTTTGGATGGTAGGTCATCTTCTTTAGTGGGGTGCATTGTCCGGCTTAGACCGCGAGTGCGTCTGTTTGGTCTGTGCGTTCCCGCGTGCACCGTGCCGCCCCGAAGAGTGCGACTGAGAAGTCCGACTGTTGGCCGGCCTGTAGATGGTGGACGGCTCGGCGTTCATATTCTGCATACTAAGAAAGGGTGTGTCCTCACCCTCCTCCTCTGACTCGCTGTCCGTCAGGCAACTGCGAGAGCCATACTCCCGTGATGCCTCGTAACCTCGCGGCGCTACGTGGCCATTCAGTCTGGATCTCCGCAAGCGCCGGCCCCCGCTGGCGCCGCTGCCGGACCCACTTCTCTTTGGTTTGTCCCGGGAGGAGAGGTACTCCTGTGTGGTCTCGTAGTCTTCTTCCTCGACCAGCCGGTAAGGGCTGGAGGGCAGGCTGCCCGTGCTGTCGTTCAGGTAGGTGCGCCTCTGTTGCCGGTAGGGCTCCTGGCGCTGGACGTCGTGCAGAGGCACCTGGTAGCGCCGCAGCAGAGGCTGGTCGTCCACCGGGGGATACGGGCTCTGGGCAGCGGGCGGAAGGGAAATGGCCTGGCTGGCATTCGGGGAGGTGATCTGGAAGGTAGGCACCTGCGGGGGCAGTGAGTAATGGAAGTCCACTGGAGAGAGGCGGGCCGGCGTCGTCAAGGCTGACACATATCTGTGGGGTGACAAGGCAGATTGGGAAAGGAGAGTGGGCAATGCCAAACAGCAGCAGAAGAGTTAGAGGTCATATTCTACATTGTATCACACATATACATATAGAACACTATAAACAGTACTCATGTGTTGTTATACGGTGCTTAGTTGAGGTGCTGTTTTATGTGTCGCTATATCCCATATATTAGACGAGTTTCACTCCACCCATTATAATCCCTCTTCCTTCATAATATATATGGCACTGGGGAGGAAAAAGTACACACTTTAAGAAAAAGCCTCTGAAAGATCCAATGGCAAGTCCTGATGGAAATGAATCACTGTTACGCTGTGATCCTGTTGGAAAGCTTGGCATTGTGATGCTGCCTGGCACTGTTAAGCCGAATGTTCACCATTGCCAGAAACTATTTATATATGTGAATGCTCTCTAAATCACACACTTGAAAACCAAACACGTGAACGGTCATTGGTTTCCAGCTAAAATAAATAGCGACAAACTTTCCGTAAACTTCTCCTAATCTCTGGAAAAATTGAAGATGTGATCCTACAACACCATGTGTGGTTGATGTTAAGGAACACAGCAACTGTGCGGAGTTGACAACCACAGCTATCACCAGAGACCTCCCAGCTAGTGTTCCACCCCAGAGATCAGATCTGTTGTTGAGCTGAGCTCTACATGTGTTAATGAAGCCCTTATGGTATCCACTCTCCTGTTTTGCTGCCTTTCAGAGTTTGGGGACCACAGTACAGTACAGATCCAAAAGCTTAGCATGGGAGATCCCTGCAAATACAAACGCTGTTCTCTGTTGACTGGGTTTTAAAGGACTTTACTAATTACAGCTCAGTACAACAGAATTTAAGTACACTTTTATAAACCTGCCTAAAAATATATCATTAATATTTAATTTGATGACTAAAATTAGATGCTTTACAGAATATCATTATCATATTAATCATCTACCTACTAACCCTAACCTATATTCTAACCTTACTCTAAAGCAGAGCTGCCCAACCCTATTCCTGGAGATCTACCGCCCTATACATTTTCTCTCCAACCGTTGTTGTGGGCAACATATTTTAGTTTTTCTTTAGCTAATTATTAAAATCAGGTGTGCTAAATTAGGGTTGAAGTGAAAACTTACAGGATGGTAGATCTCCAGGAACAGGGTTGGGCAGCCCTGCTCTAAAGCAACACATAACACTAAACTTAACAAGCAGTTGTTTATAAACAGATAGTTTGTTGATGGAATGATTATTTACAGAAGGAAATCGGGACCCTCAAAATAAAATGTAACCCAGTTAACAGTTGGCTGTGCAATATTTTGCTTATCTAATTGGGTTTTGCCTATTGGTGAAGTTGCAGTTGCCATTGACTTTTTCAAAGTACCGTCTCTGGCCTCTAGGGGTTGGTAGAGAGCCAGCTGTAAAATAAAGCCTCCTAAGGTGAGCACTAAAAGGCGCCCCGGTGCCATAACTACAGAGAAGGGCTGTGTTCCCTTCCCATCCCACCTGTCGCTGTGTGGAGAATCCCCCAGCGAGTCGAACGAGTCTCTGTACTGCAGGCCCGGCCGGTGGGGCTCAGTAAAACCACAGTGTGCGGCACGCCTCGCTCGGGCCTCCATGCACGCAGGACTGTTGCATTTACTGGTCCCCACGGAGGACGACATCATGCCCGGTGAGTCTGAGAGGACACTGTCTGTCCGCTCCAGGCTCCACGTCCGCTCCTCGTGTCTGAATCAAAAAGAAGCCAAAACATGGAGTATTACAATTGTTGGAACGCTGGAGTCAAAATGACTCACTTTGGCTTTTGGAAGGGCTATCCCTTGAGGTCAGACTTCTAGTATTAATCGAGATAGGCTTTAGGGTTTAACCTGTGTGTATTTTCCTGTGTGTGTAAAGTGCATGTTGTGAGGCAGGTGTTGAGGGGTACCTGTGTGTGGATGAGTGAGCACGGGTAGAGGTGTTGTGAGATCTGGAAGACGCATGGCTGCCAGGGAACGAGGCCTCTGGCCCATGCCGTATGACTCGCTCCGTTGCTGGAACATTCTTTGAGATGTACTGAAACACAAGGAACAAAGGGGTTTCGAATGGGAGCATCAAGGGGAAACTGTGCAGCTATGTGTCAGCAACTGAAACATTAGTGACATTCCACCACAAAGGATTCTGTTACATTTGTCCTGGAATTCTAAGTTCTGTTCTAACAGATCCCTGTATGCAAGGGCGTATGAGCAGGGGGGGACGAAGGGGCATGTCCCCTCAATATAAGAGGCAGGCAGTTATTATTTTTCCCTGCAAATAATAAGAACAATTTGCAAAAATATACGGTGTCCTTCCCCAATATCAATCTCATTCCTACGCCCTTGCCTGGATGGCATGCTGGCTTCAGGGGTCACATTTGTGTGCCTCACACTTTGAGTTTTACCAAAAACATCCTGAATTACCAATTTTGTCTTCTCTTTTTTTGTCTGCACTTTCAAACATCTTTGCTTCTTTTGAACCACCAATAAAAAAACACCAATAAAAATGGCAAAGAAGGACTTACAATATCAAAAAAGAGAGAAAGCAGTCTCAACAGTCATTCCTTGTTTGATACATTTCCATGAGTTATATAGATTTGAGAGTACGAGCAGTACAGTCTAGATGTGTAGATCAGATATCAATGAACATTCTTTTTATCTGAGAGATCCACTTAACCTCGGTTCTTCAATTAACTATTTATGGGCTGTTCATTATAAATACAGTATATATACATTATATATACAGTATATATACAGTATATATAGATATAGATTTCCTGTGGGAAAACCTTAAGGCGTATTTGAGGGGCTGTGTTATATTACTCCAGAAGCCAGAAAGATAGAAAACAGGGCAGCATTAGCTTAATTGGGAAGCCAAATTTACTTACTGGGTAGGGAGAACGTTCATCATCCAACTATAGAGAAACGCAAAAAAAAACACTGCCTTAAAATGAGAGTACAATGAGATTCTCTCTGCAACATTTCTTTTGGTATTTTCTTTATACCAAATAAAAATACCTTGAGCTTAGTGACAAACCACAGAAATGCTGTACAACAAGAGCAATTGTGCGAAACCAAGTCTGTAAATGGTGAAGCACTTTCATCTCCCAAGAACATTAATGACAGATTCTGTCAGTTTACTGAATCATTATTTGCATCTAAAACATTCGCTAATCCTTTGAAAATGGTTTGCTTTGCGAGAGTGTTGACGTCTTTCCTCTGTCTGTCTTGTCTGCGTTCTTACATACAATATCTGTTAAAAAGTAAAGAACCCATCGAGTTTGCATTGTTTATTTATTTTGAAGCTTCCTAGAAAGCCAATTGTAAATGGCTACTTTCCTTCATGTGTGTACACGAAAAGGCTTCACAAATGACCATTGAAATCAGAAAACAACCAGTTCTTCCTTTCAGCTATCCATAAATCAATGAGAGAACAGCCAGCGTGACTCACGTCCACCATGGGGATCTCCTCGATCCCAGGACCTGGGTGATTGGGTCCGTTTGCCAGGATCTGGTTGGGGTGATCTGCACACATATTCTGACGCAGGTGATTGTGCGTCTTCTTCCTCTGTTTCCTGTACCAAAGAATATCCCAGTCACTCTCCAAGCATATCCATTGACGTGCAATGCTCTGGTCTATCTAACCTAGGCTCCAACACCATCCTAGGCTGACCATAGAGGTAACTAGAGGTCCCTAGTGGACACAAGGGTGTTTCAGCATAGGAGGGCTCCACTATTTCAAGTCAGTCAACTGGGTGGGTACATATTTATCTAATCTGTCCCGATAACCCTGTTAGAGTCATGTTCAACCACGTCATCAGAAGGGTTAGTGAGTTGGCATGAAGAGAGTTGACAGCGGAGATTGCCTCGATGTGCTACGTGGTTTTACAGATGCCATGATGGGAACTATACAGTGCAGTATATCATGTTTAATCAATCTATTTCTGTGGGGAAGACGTACTTGGTTTTGCAGTAGGCTACCACACACACGATGCCCACCACCAACAGAGCCACGCAGAT
>JACXGM010002277.1:23368-48111 GCA_016801145.1 Umbra pygmaea
GACACCGTCGTACTGCGCTGCACCCGTGGCTTTGGTCGACCTGAGGTGGGGGGGGGGGGACCTGCTGACAACCGTGACTCGGCTGTCTGTGTCATGCGGACATACTTTTGGAAGGATTGGGCATGCGCAGCCGCAGCGGCTCAGTCTGTTTGCACCGCGGGCCGAAGTATCCTTCCCGACATCTGAGGAGAAGAAGTGGACACGGTGATGTGAAACAAAAGACACAATTCATCATAACACACACTAGCGGTTAACACATATGGGTGGACGCATTATATTGTGCAGTAATGTGAAGCAGAAACATTACCCAGAAAAAACATCACCAGGTTTTGCTTTGCTTGCTTGGTAAATGGTTTAGCTATTACCGTCGTTCAACAAAGGGGAATCTCTCTTGCCAAACAGAAGGCAGTTACCATTTGGACTTCTTCTGTTTAACGATTTCTTTGCCATCCTAATCTAACTACATCATCTACCAATCAATAGTGTCATAAGTTCAAACAAATTAACACTTGAAGGCAAACGTATAGGCTACGCATGAAAGCAGCATTTCCACACCGTCAGTTAGCAGCAAACTGCAGCAGCAGACATCTGTAGGTAGACCACAGGAACTTTACAGCATCTAAATACAAACATCATGTAGCCCGATTGAATGACAAATACTGTAGGACTTGGATTCAACATTAGATGACTTTGGTAGGCCTCAAGATATCTAGATTTTTTATAGAACCATCACAGATGTGAGCTTCGTTGGTCTTTAAAAAACAGCCATGGAAGAATACAGGCTGTCAGAATGGGTAGAAGTGTACACTGTTCCACTGTCTCTGTCTGCCCATCCAGCTCTCTAGCCCAGATAGTGGTGGTATTATGCTGCCCCTCCATGCTGCTGTACTCAGACTCTGACAGCTACACCGCTAAGGAAAGCAGATGTCATGGTAACCCTTGCCCTGATTGAGAGGGCTAGAGGGGGGGCTTACATGGATTCTCAAATCCCCACAGGGAGGTAGTGGATGGGGGACCCAGAAGGACAAAAGAAATCACTGTCTAATTACAGCACCCCACTCTTCTCCAGCTCCTGTTCAACAGATCCCTCTTCATTACCTTGACTTCTCTTATGCCTTTGTTTCTTTTTGTACTTTCTTTTCGTTGTTTTCTCACATGGCACTACCTTCCATCATTTTGTGTGGAAGAGAAATTATAGTTTTACATGTTTTAAAACTTTATTGTTCTGGAAATTACAAAGTAGCAGCCTCCTGCCTCTGCATGCTCATAGATGTCATACTGGTCATGATTTCTTGGCAGACTAACCTTCATTTTTTATTTATTTTATTGACAGGACAGTAGGAAGCAGAAGTTAAGGAGACAGGTATATAAGGGCAGACAGAAAGCAAGGGCACAGACAGTTGGCTGAGCCAGGGCGTAAACCCCTGTCACCAACGGGCATGTGTGTTTTAGAATAAGAAGCTTAGACCACTACACCAAACTCTGCAAAGACTACTATACCCTGTCTTCACCTTCTGTAGAAATGTCCGTTTGTTTCAATCTCTCTCTTTGTATCTATTTTACTCCATCTGACTGTCTTGTGCTAATTACATTGACACAGGGATTCTTAGCCTCTGGTAACCATGACATGCGGTTGTATTAACAGTTCCATATCTGGAAGTATCCTCTTGTGATTCACATAGGGCTTGGTGAATGCAATCAGCAAAATTGATCAGTAGAAGACAAACACAAAAGTATGTTAGATTTGCTGACTAGACAGTCAAAGGAACATTGTGTAAAAATGGTCTGTAAAGCTAATGGAGAGAATTGGCGATGTTGTGAGATCTGGATATTGCTTTAATCTTGAATGCATTATATTTTTTGACTAACTTTCCACTCTGTTAATTCAGAGGTCTCTTGTGTGTAGAAGAACAATATGACCGAAAATTGAGATATCATCATTAGCTACAGTGGCTATTTAGGTAATGTATGAAAATCATTAAAGGAGGTTTTAATAAAGTGAAAAACAGTCTGGTACTAGTCATATTATGGAGGATGGCTAAGCTGGTATGCATGTAAAAGTGAAAATAGATGGCTTGTCATCTGAAGTTTTATTTCTCTTTATCAAGCATGTTTTTAGTTCAAATTTGGTACATTGTTTTTAATACTTTAGTTAAAATGTAAATTACTGTGCAAAAGTCTAAAGTTGTTAACACCAATGTTTAATTTTTGCCTTCTGTATTAATGTGTCAATAGAAAAACACAATTTCTGGATTTCCAAACATTAATTTGACAAAAAATGTGATGTTTGAATGAATTAATTGTATGTTGTTAAAGAAAGTAACATGTAATAGGTCACTTTTCAGATACAAAACAGATTACATATATACCTTGTTAACGGCCGGTGCATGTTGAAACAAAGACAACAAATATCCATGACATAATGAGACAGATCCAAACTGATTATCTTAATAGAATGGGTTGTAGAATTAATTAGACTGGGTGATGGACAACCAAACAAAACAGTAAGCAAGTGTTACATGTGAATGTTTTTCAATGTTTATAATTCTAGTTCCATATTTAGGAATGTTTAACTTTGGTTGACAGACTATTATTTACATCTGCTTAAAAATGCCTTCCATGATATTAGGCGATATTTATGACTATTTAGGCTCCTGGGTTCAAAAAAACATTAATATAGGCGCTGTCGGGCAAAATCGGGGCCCGGCTTGATATTTTTTTCTCTGAGGTTCTAATTTTCTCTCTGGTTCTATTGTGTCTAGTGGTTGAGCCCACCCTTCCCAACTCATTCTGGCAACCGTACTTCCTCCACTTTAGTAAACTATGTCACACACTTTGGTGGGGACTCCCTGCCTGACCCTTGGTAAGGAAATGGCTACCATAGCGGTGAGAAACACCATTGGTTTTCCTCCAACCACATGCCGCTGAGCTGGCTGATTCTTTTCACACTGCAATACGGAGTCCTTTAGTCAGCACATGTGTGGGATGATTACACTCACCCATTATACTTCCACAACTGAATTTATAAGCTCCCAATCTGCATACAAGGAGTCGCTGGAGAGCAATGCGCTAGGTAGATAATCTGACTTATCTATCCCAAATCCCAGGCAGCACTATGCCAATTTGCAATGCCTCATGTTGGGTTTTCTGGGCAAAGTCAGAGAAGTTGTAGTCAGGCTCGAACAACTGACTATTATGACGTAGATTGTCCTGCAAGGCAGGACTTAGCCCACTATGCCTTGCGGACCCCCTGTGTTGTACAGTATATTAAGTAAACATAAATCTTCCCTGTTTCATCATTCCACAATGTTAATCTAGCTTTATCTGCTGACAGTCAGTCGGAAACACGTAAAATATGAACCCTAGATGGAACAATGCTCGTTTAACTTCTGTAATTCATAGTTAAACAGAATGGACAAGACCAGTTATTATCTACACTGAACATAATACAAAATGACTGGCTAATATTCCTAGATACATTTGAAACATTACTTTATTCTGAATATATTATTGTTGGAAATGTATATGGGTTGGTATAGCTCCCATTATGGGAGTAAACATTAGTAATTGAATAAAGCACTTCTGGTAAATGGTCGAATTAGGGACACTGGTCAAAATATTTTTGGAAGTTTTGAACCTCTGGGACATACTATTTACCCTGCCCTGTTTAGTTCAGAACAGTGCATTTGTGTCCCAGCTCATGAGTTCTTTTGAGCTGCTACAAGCAGCCTGTGGAAATCACAGAAACACTGAAGCAGCTCCTGAAACTTCTCTCTTCTTCCTCAAAGTGTCTCCCATCCAATCAGGATGCAGGTCATTGAGGAGTGCCAACATTCCACTCTTCTCTACCAGCAGAGCTGCCAGTCCCACAGAATTCATTCCTCCTGATTTATGAGATTCACAAATGCCTCCCTGGAGTATTCTCATCTCATCTCCCGCTGAGTGAACTGGAGATCACAAACTAATAGTGGTGGCCGAATGAATAACGACAAATGAGCTGTCACTGTAGAAATATGCAAATAAAAAAATATGTCTTTGCAAAAAAATAATAATAATAATAAAAGAAAACACATATTGAAACAATTCTGCAGCTGTATTTTTGGCTTGGACTTGCCCGAATATTTATTGAGGGGACATTGCTGATGTGGCTGATACTGTGTAACATGTCATGAAATAAAGAGCTGACAGGGACATGATTACCTTCAGAGTCATTCTTTCAGCCTTTCCTTCCCTAAGAACAAAGTGAAGGAGCTGGGCATTAAAAGAGGGCCGGCTGTTGGCCAGACTTGTTCAGCCAGTGAGTAATATCAACTGAAACCTGGCCTATATCGAATGAGATGGCTTTGGGGCAACAATTCCCTTTGGGCATCCACTGCATTATCAGACTTTTTCCTGGACCCGTGCCTTGACCGTGAGTGAATTAGCTTGCTCCTTCCAATTTGTACACAGCTTATTGAATGGCTGTTGTAGTCATGTCCAGACGGCCTGCGGAATGGTCTTGGAACTACACAACGGGATGGCCACTGGACTTGGACAATATTTCTCACAGTAGACAAACACTAAAGTATATTATATTAGCATAATGGACCAAATGACGTTGACACGATACTGTAACTGTAGACATAACGTATAACATAACAGCACCCTCACTGTTTTCCTACTTATGCAAAATGTCATTGTGTTCATAGGATCATAGTGCCATAAACATTTACGTCTCGAGGGTAAGTACTTGTCTCTTGCATGGACACAGAGAGTACACAATCCAATCCATTTCTCATGAATGTACATCTTCTCCACGCCCATGGAAATCACCAACTTTGCCATGGCAGTATTGAGATGCACGTTAACACGCACATGCTGTCATGGCATACGTACGTCTAGGAAATCAATCTGATACAGGAAGCGTCAACAACACACCACTGCCACTTCACAATGAAGAGAGAAACATTCATCACTCCCCCCAAAACTATAAAATGTCCACAGCTCTCTTGATTTAAAAGTTTGACCCCCTTTTCCAAAGCTCTCAAGATGTAAGCAACTATTCTATTTACCTCACAACAGACCTTTGACTGGCGTAAATATTTGTTCCTTACTAAACCGGTGAATCATGACATTTCTAAAGGGCTTTTCATGTGCAATGCTACTGCACGCAAAATGTGGGATGAAAACGATGAGCAGACCACCATTTATCCTCCGTATCAACAATGAAAGCAGAAAAATGCAAATCCCCACAGTAGACATCTGCACATACTGGCAGAGCCTGCTGTACCCCTCGGCACTGCTCTGCATGGCCCCTGTGAAAGACGGAGGGGGAGGGGGTCCTGAAAGTGTCGAGGAAATGGGTTGATAGAGAGAGATTAGGAACACAAGCAGATGAGAGGGAGAACGGCTTTGAAATGTTGGGAAGAAGAGGGTTAGAAATCACTTGACGTGTCCGTAGGCCTGATCTTATCGTCAAACTGAAAAGATGAATGTGATTAATAGCATCTGAACAAAACTGAACATGAAAAGAGCTTCATACAGAACAAGATTATCAGGAATAGTAATACATGCAATACTGGATTTGTGGAGAAGCACATTTGTCTGTAATTGTTTATAATCTAAAACAATTGTGGCATAAATACATTTATTTTCCATATACTATGCATGCCAGAGAACGCTTTCCATAGGTGATGTGTATGTAATTAAGTGTTATTGTAATTTTGTTTTTTAAAAATGCTAAACAATGTATCCATGTAGCAGGGATTGTAAAATATATGTAAAAGAGTATATGTAAGAACAGAAATGTTTTAAAACAAAGTAACTTCTCTCCTCTGAAAGGTGGATTAGCCTCCAAAAAAAGATAATAATAATAAAAGGCACATTTGGGATTTAGGAGGCAACAAAGAAGTCTCTGAAGTAGGAACAAAATCTATAATGCAGTCCATCTCACATTACAAGACAGAAAAGCAGTAGAAAGTGTCTGACAGCAAAGACAACCAAAAGTCCAAACCAAGACAAGAATAGAATCAAAAGGTGCACTTTGACAAATCCAGAAATAGTGGAGAAAACTCACTTGCAGGAGAGCTGATTGATACCGTTTATGAAGTAACAGTCACCGCCGTTCACGCAGTAGGCCTTCTCTGTGTCATTGCATCTTCTGGCGTGGCCTGAGCCTGGAGACAGAGTGGTGGTTACTGCAGAGGAAGACAGAGAGGCAAGACTCAGCTCAATTTTGTTTTTGATTTCAGTAAAAAAAATCCTAAATGCCATTTCAAATTGTACACATTCCTTATGGAAACAACTAAACTTTCAAAAGAAAATAAGTAAAATGTAGAATATGAATTTAAATGTAATTTTGGATTTGACCACAACCCCGCAGATACTTCAGTGTTATTACTTGAGCAATGAGCTACTGTAGTGTTGATTCAGGAGTAGAGTAGAATTTACATCCTGCCATCTAAATTGTACTTAATTACAGGAGCTACACTGTGGATCTCCAAGAACCCCTCTCATCTCAGTCAACATGCTCAGAGTGCCATCCGTTATGAAGTGTAGCTGACAAAACTCAAGAGGGTGACCTAAAAGGGTTATCCAAGGATCGAAAAACCATAGCAACAGATGCAAAAGATTACGTTTAAATAAATCTCTACATAGTACAATGTGAAACATGACATTATTCTTCACATTACTATACAGGATTATGTAATGTTAGCATTTACCATAGATTCAAAACCTTAAACTAAGGTTAACATGTTTTTTGGGCACCCTGTCACTTAGTACTTGGTATCATCTTATTTGGCATTGTCATGCTGTAGATCGTCAAGACGGAGGCAGAATGCAGGGGTCCGTCTATCAAGGTGTTTATTTAAGACATACTGATAGCGTAGCATACATGAGACTGACATAGGCAAATGAAGCAGAACTGCACAACGGTATAATAGCCTTCTACACTCTGACGCGGTGGCTACTAATGAGCGTACGCCTGGTTCTATGCTCCTACTGATATCACTACGACTCATATTGTGGAGAAGACACTCTGTAAAATCAATAAAGCCAACAATCCGTCTACCTCATACCTGCTTCAGCAGTCCTAAACGACAGACAGGAAACATCCACACAGAACAGGTAAGAATAACGCACACCATGAAACAAGCAGAGGGGCACATTTATAGGGACACTAATTAATAACCGGGAACAGCTGTGGTATGGGGTGCATTCACAAAGACAAGACAATGTGCAATGGAACATCTTTAGCTATGTCCAAGTCTGGCCACAAGATGGGACTAAGCCATCCTGTGGCGAGTCCCATCCAGGTTGTAACAGGCATATGTAAACATTTTCTATTGCCAGCTCTGAGTCTTAGTATTTTTTACTTAAAATTGTTTCCACTCTTCATTGTGGAAGACTTCCAGCTTAGAAATATGCCTGGCTCTCCTTGCATGCACCCACAAATTCCAATAATTTTCGAGTCAGGAACAAAAACATCTACTGTGGGTGTGCTGATGACTGCAGAGCCAGCAGTCGAAACTGTCAGGTATGAGAAAGATCAACATAAGCCAGTCAATAAGAATTACATTGTTATTGATAGTAGGCTAAATGAACTTGTTTGGATTAGGAACAAAAACAATTCAAAATTGTTGTACTCTGTCTTGTAAAATGGACATTAGCTTGTAGGATTTGTTGATATTTATTGTAGTACAATCTATTCTTCCTTCCACCATCACAATATTATCAGTTCCACCGGCTGCCAACAAACTTCAAATATAATGACGCTACCCCTGTGATGAACATTTTGCAAGGTATTCTTTTCTTAAAATGCTTCACCTTTTTTCCCCAAAATAATTTGTTTATCTTTTCCTGCCTGAAGAACAATGTGAAATTCTAAATATTTTGGTTTTCGTTTCTACAGTCCAAAGTACGTTTTCAGGTCCAAAATGAATCTGGCTTGTCAAAGTTTACTTTAGATGCTAAGTTTTATGATAAGGTTTATAGAAAAGGTTTCCTTCCGATAACTCTCCCAATGCAGATCATTCTGGTGTAAGGTACCATGTGCCGCGGACCTGTGAGCAACTTCTCCAGTGTCAGCTAAATTGTTCTGAAGGTGCTTTGCAGTGACTTGTGGATTCTGTAATGCAGATCTGAGCAGTTTTCAGTAAAGTCTGTGTGATATAAGTCTCGGTCTTCCATTTCTTGCTTTGACTTGAGCTGTTCCATTTAACTTATATTTACCTTGCTTCTGACAGTTCAAATTGGCTTCTCCTGTTTCCATTTTTAAGTCCTTGGACATCTGCTTAGAGAAGCGCCTTGTTTTTGCTTAGAGAAGTGCTTAGAGAAGGCAGAACAACCATCACAGTCTGACAAATTATATTGTATGTAGTTATTTCAGAGTAACAGTTAAACGTTGTAATTTACTTCATATGACTAGTAGAAGCCCTAACCAGTCAATCAACTTTTCTGGGCCTTAGTACTCTAAAAGACTATTGTAAGGAGAAGTTACCAATGGTCCAAAAGGAGCCCAAAGTTTAGTACTTGTAATGTTGAATTTTATTTCTTATTTCAAATCTATAGTGAATACAATAAATCATAATCCTAATAAATGCTGCAGAAATGTTTCACTTTGCACTTTTCACTGTGCACCCAATTCTCCAGACACCCCTGGATGTACACCTGCTGGAAGGATCTGAATAACATGAAAACCTCCAAACACTTCACTTCCTTGGCTTTGAGTCCCTTCTGCAACTAGCAGTGATATGTGAGAACGTACAAACAAAGGGCAGACGGGAAGAAGACATATACTTAAAACAAAAAAAACTGAGAAACTGTTTAAAAGTACAATATGTAGGTTTTAGACATTAGGCTCTCTCAATCAAAGCAATAACAAAAGACATACTTTGCATTAAAAAAAAGCAAAAAATACTATACCTATATTATATATATTTCTTAGTTGTGTACTTACATTATCCTAAATGTTTCCACCAACTTTCAAACCCAGAGAAATTGTAATTTGAAGACACGGGACGTTTCATTTTGTCACCGGTCAATGGCGTCATATAACCTTTGATCAAGGGGCTAGGCTTGTACCCGGAAGTTGAAGCTTCTACAGGGAGATTATGAGGTTAACAAGGCATGATCTTTGTTAGCATTCCATAAACTCCCATTCATTTTAGGGTCACCTTGACATCGAATCAATTTACATCTGAAACTTTTAAAGACTCTATTTGTACATTGTTTATTACTAAAGAAACATGACAATGTATAAAAGGCTCCATTTCCAGGTACCACACAATATGACCCCATAGCAGCCGTTTTTATAAAAATATGCTAATTATTGTGACATAACCACAGTCACATACTTACTATCGCACAGTAGAGAAATTACCGTATAGTCCAGGAGAAGCTTGCAGGCAATCAGGGGGACGTGGAGGCATACAGTCAAAATGACAAAATAATTCATCAGAATACTTACCAAAGGTTGCTCCTGCTCCTACGCCTATAGACAACTCCTACTCACACTCTCCGAGAGGCAAGATTCAGAATGATTCAGATTTCTCTTGGCAAAGCTACGAGAAGAATTAAAACAATCAGACACATTGCTCACGTTACATCTACATCGTCACATTAGGAAAAGTGCTTCTAATTGACTTCACTTGCTCTCCATAGGAATGAATTTCAAGGCTTCGTCCATTATTTATACTTTCTATGCCTTTGACTCCTCTAGTTGCTCAAAGTTCCAGGGAACCGCCAAACATAACATGAATAAAGCTATAATATATTTAACAACACATTATTTTGTCAGTGAACATTATTTCTGCCAGAGACACTAGATCGGCTGGTTGACATTGACAACGACAAGAAATCCCATGATCCCACGCTACTTCCTGACGTCATCAAAGTACATCTTTTGTTATTGTTTTGATTTAGAGACCCCTAGCGGCCAAAAACTACATATTGCACGTTTAAGGTTCTAGTGAGAACATTTTTGGTGACATATTTAACTCTTTTCTGTTCCATGTAAAATTCCCAGTGGAAAAATATTTATATACAGGTCCTTCTAAAAAAAGCTGTATGCCAAAATCATCAGTATTAAAACAATAAATGACCTGAAATATTTCAGTTGGTGTGCAATGAATCTAAAATATATGAAAGTTAAATTTTTATCATTACATTATGGAAAATAATGAACTTTATCACAATATGCTAATTTTTTTAGAAGGACCTGTAATGGTATGGGTCTCTATGTAATGAAAAAGAGATCTCACTGGAACCAAAAACATTTTTCATCTGGGAAGAAATTGTTCCGCTATGGGGACAAATGAAGAACCCATTTTTTTATTATTTTTGTAAGAGTGTACTGTAGGTAGGAATAGGAAGTTGGATGATCTGGGGGTGTGGACACAGCCCTGTGCCCCATGGATCCTGACCTTCCTGAGGAATCGTCCCAGATAGTAATGCTGGGCAACACAATCTCCTTCACGCTGACCTTCAACAATGGGGCTCTCCTAGGATGTGTGTTCTTTCTCCTCCTTTACTTCATGCTCCCTTATCTTGTACAATTTAATAACCAGTTGTGTCGATTTTTTAAGTTCAGATAGGATTTGTGAATGTGTAATCTATCTATAAATTGCAGGAACATCTATCTGTCTGTCTGTCTGTTATGCGCATAACTCTCAAACTGTTAGTTCGATGGATTTCAAACTTGCCCGGTGTCTTGCTAAGTGCAGTGCCAAGTTTGACATTGTTTGGATTAGAAATGCAAAAGATATTGTTAAATATATATTGGTAAAAGAAGCACACATTGGCTTTCACCGATCTAACCGCTGGCCAGTCCCCTCTCACATGGTACACTGAGTTAACGCAGCGCAGGACCAGAGACAGAGAGCAGTGGAGCTTTGGCAGCTAAAATGTGAAATACACCTCAGACAATTACAACATGTTAGAATGAACTGCATTAATAACCAAGTCAAACAGTGCTGTCACTAATACAGCAGAGTTAGCTTTGACTTCATACTAACTCTGACAGCTGTAGTATTGACAGCACCATTTGGCTTGGTTATTAATGCAGTTAATCATTTGTTATTAGATTTTGCATGGGCACTGCACTAGTATTACTAATGTTAAGTAGCTTAAGTTAAAAATATGTTAATGACTTACTTAATTATGAGGTAAGAACATCTGCAGTAAATTGAATGGGATTAATAAAAGTAGAGTTGTTCCAATTCCGATACCAGTATCGAAAATGACTCCGATACTGCCGCAAATGCTGGCATCGTTATCGGCGAGTACTGGAGTCCAGGCACCGATCCGATACCACGTAATTTATTAGAAATAGAAATCTATTTTCTGATTAGCTCTGTTAGCTCTGACACAGTTCTTCTTCGCCGCTCTTAAAACAGTTGCGTTCTGCTGCCACCGGCAGCTGGTGTTTTAGAGGGGCGAAGAAGAATTGATCACCTGACGCCTCGGTAAAAGAAGCTAACATTAGCGCATCATGTCCGCGATTTAGTACTTTGGATGTACCCACCAGTAAGACGGCATCATGCAACATATGCAAACAATTGAGGGGCGGCACGAGTGTTGCAAATTTAAACACCAGCAACTTAATCAAACATTTTAAGACGCGTCACGCTAAAGAGCATGACGAATTTACCAAAGCTAAGGGGAAAAAATAAGGACGAATTGCAGCAGCAAACTCTGGAAATTGCCTTCAAACTACAAAATAAATTTCCCAAAAGACAGGCAAAAAGCAACAGTTAAGTTAACTGACAAAATCTTGGAGTTTATTGTCCTAGATGACCAACCCCTGTCTGTCGTCAGAAATTTGGGATTTCGCTGTTTAATGGAGCCTTTGGAGAGCCAAGGTACTGTTTGCCAGGTTGTAGAAGACCCAGTTAAAAACATATATATTTAACATGCATTTTTTATAATGTGAATACATGTAACCATGTGACTGTAATTTATGTCTAAATGTATTGTAATATACAATGTAAAGCGACCTTGAGCTATGGAAAGGAGCTATATAAATAAAACCTCTTCTTGTAAACAGATCTCAGAAACTGCGCTACCAAAAATATACGAGACAGTTAAGGAACACATTTCATATATGCTGAAAGACTTGCATGCAATTAAGCTTTACCACGGACATTTGGAGCTCCGACGTGTGCCCCATGTATTTGCTAAGTGCGGTGCCTACCACAATGATAATCATATCACAGTCATGCAGGCATAGTATGATCTTTTTCTTTTTTTAACACACTGGTATCGTTACTCGGTATCGGCCGATACCCACAGTACAAGTATCGGATCGGTATCTGTAGGGAAAAAATTGTATCGTAATATCTTTAAATAAAAGACTGAAGACTGACTTTTAGGTTGTCATGTTTAGAAAGAAACCAACGTAGAGGCACTATATTTTTCCAATATGGATAGAGGTTGGCAACTACTGTAGGTCAAACAGTTGCTCTTTCTAAGTGATTTTAAACACACAGCAAGAGAGAAGCACTCTGTCATTTCTTATTCGATCAGTCACCCTAAACACAGACTGGTCCTTCCTTCCACAAATCTCTCAGCGGTGTTGACACTGACTCAACACGCTCATGTGCAAAGAGAAATATTTCCCCCGAAGAGCGTAGGAGTCCCTGTTTATACCTTGATTCAGATCTTTGGAAGGGAACGGCCTAAATGTCATGCTGGCTAATCCTCCACTATCATGTGAGTAGTGATAACATATTTTAGGATGAGGCCTGCTTATCACGGACACCATTCTGGTACTATGAGGAGGATTGGACTGGCGGGACGAAGCAAAAAGGTGTTCTGTCAAATGTTGGGATGTAGCCAGACAGATGTCAATCCTCACCTCCCTGAGATATGACAACATATGTACCGTAAACATGTTTCCCAATTGGAGGCTGGTTAATAAATGCCTATGTGCTGAATGTGTAGTCGCCTTCTGCAACATCTAGAGGATCTCATTGCAAACACTGCCAACAACAATTTGATACTTTGATACTAGTAAATAAAGTTGGGACTGTACCCAGAGGGTTTGGCTGCTTAGCCATTGTGGAGACAATATTTCACAACACACACGTGCATGCAAACATACTGTACACACGTAAACATACCAGACACGAATGAACACGTGCACAAATATCACACAAAAACGATAGAAACACACGCTGCATTGTGACTTTTTGTCAATGAGCAAGCCTCATGGTGACCTCATTCATTCCAGCCAATTATCTGGATTATCAGTACTGGCATTCATATGGTGGTACAGAGACAGAGAGACTGACAGACAAGCAGGCAGACAAAGATATGGACAGAACAAAAGACAGACATGCAAACAGACAGGCAGGCAAATGAAGATACTGTCTGGACAGACAGACAGACAGACAGACAGACAGACAGACAGACAGACAGACAGACCGTTATCAGGCAAACAGACAGACATGCAGACAGACAGATGAAGATACTGAATGGACAGACAGACAGACAGACAGACAGACAGACAGACAGACAGACAGACAGACAGACAGACAGACAGACAGACAGACAGACAAACAGACAGATCCAGGCCAACACATCCTGTTACAAAGATATGGTACACCAAACAGGCCTTTCATTGAATTTAAACTTAGACTAGAATTGCATTACACATGTCTATTTGGATAAAATATTTAACCATTTCCCAAAGTAAAAGACAAATATTGTAGAATATGATGATAAAAAAGTAACTTAGAATTGAAGATCCATCTTGCAGCAGCCACTAGCAACAAATCATACACTATAATTGTGTGAAGGACAAATTGTACCTGTTGCCAGATATCCTTGCCCCCCCCACATCCCAAGGTATCTCACTCCCTATTCGTTGCATGAAATGGCAGGATAGCGGAAGGAGAGAAGAAAACATCCTCCAAAACAAAAGCCCTGTGCACTTTGTTAATAATAGTGTTCTCTCAGCTTGCACATTTCAAACACGGAGGCCCTGTTGGCCCGCATCCAAAGGCAGAGCGTGTGTAGTGGAAGTTGTGTTGCTGTGAGGAGCGGAGGTACTCCCGTCGTGCCAGGAGAAAGCGAGGGAAGGAGTTTATAGTATACCCGATCTCTACTATTTGTTTACCTATGAGTGGGTTAACCACCGCACATTAAATGTAATTAAAGCAAGTGGGCGAGAGCACTTGTGTCTCTTGGAGACAGCAACATTTTAAATCACGCCGTCTCACGAACTCATCCCTTACGTCAACTGATTTGCATTTTCTCTGCAAGGATATAGGAAACATCCAACTGCGTAGTTGCGATTTAGGTGAAACTTGTTACTTGTTATTGGTTAAATACTGTATGTTAAATTGTCTTTTTTAAGTTGCCTAAAAAAAACACCTTTTATATTCAGAGAAGTGTCTTTAATGAAATAGATGGTACATTTTCCTCCATACAGAGTTTGGCAGTCTGACAGAATTAGTGTAACATGAAATGTGTCTAAGTCACATATCTGTGGTAATTAGTGTAGACAGGTGAACAACACATCCACAATGTTAATGGCATTCCGTCATCCATTCTCCCTAACTAACCCTCTAATAGACTTCCAATATGTTGTGTACTTGGTTTGAAGGTGATTTAACTGACACTGATAATGAGCTTTGTGCGTCCTTCACAAAGCATAGAAATAACACGTTCTTTCAGAAGCATTTGGTTAATATTTCCTATACTTCCTATATTCAGTATATACCAGCATGTCTGCAGCTACATCACTTCCAGGATTTTAAATCCATTCACCTTGTAATAGAATAATGGAGTAATTTGGCTATTCAGCAAAACCATTCAGAAGCGTTAGGGGTGAAAGACCCAGAATCAATAATAAAGATCAGCCCGTTGAAACCAAATGTTTACTGGAAAAACTGCACACAAAAAAACTTGTCTCATTTCATTTCCTTTTCCAAGGTGCCTTTAGGTCTCTGAAACGTCTGTGAGGGTTGTAACTCAGTTGCGATGGTGTTAGGGTGAGGCCGATCCTACTCCGACTGCTACCCTGACAGCTCTGACAGCTGCTGGGTTGTTTACTGTGCCTTACATACTATTCTACTTTCCACTTTTCTGACACATTTTTTTCCTGAGCTCTTCAGCTGTACTCTGAAATACCTGCTGAGGCAACTTGGTTTTCGGGGGGGGGCACTAGGCACCCAATCTGGGAGCTAAGACAGGTCCGTGTACAGAGAAAAGCAATTGCTTTTCATGCGGCTAAATAAAGCAACATTCTCTTCAATACGACTGACGATCAAGGCAAGAGGAAAAGTGGACCGCATTCTTTTTCTACACAAGACAATAAAGGAAATGGAAAAAAACATTCTCGTTACGCTAAAGAAGTTTGGGTTGTAAGATCTGTCCCCCCCCCCCCCTCTCTCTCTCTCCTTTCATTTTATCTGTCATTTTCCCCTTTCCCTCATGCTTGCTGTCCTCTTTACAGGCGAAGATACTGACAGTGCTTTTATCTGCATTTATCCCAAGAGAGAGGCCAGGAATGGGGCTGCTAAAAATGGGTGACAAATGAGGCTCTTCATCTTGATCACAACGTCTACAAGATATAAATTTGGAGCTCACTCTCTCTGTAAAGCCAGCTCATATCATTGGGTCCATTTCTCCTCTCTCACAAAACCATAGCTTGAGCTCTCAGTGAAGGACATTGCATTACTTCTACCCCCAAGCCACAAGACTATTAAACAAGACTGACAAATGTTTATCAAATGGCTACTCAGCCACCTGTTTCAGTCTCCCATTTTGGCACTATCCCTTTAACATTATAAACAGCCACACCAGGCCCTATCCACACACACATTCTTACACTCCACACAAACACAAACATCACCCAGTCTTGTTCATACATAAAATGAACTGACACACACCCTATGTGCACACAGACACACACATATTCACTTTTCTAATCTGGGGACGGAAACCCATAAATCCAGGTTCCATATCTGCTAAACTTAAACATAACTCTTACTTGCTAATTTAAACGCTTACCTGAACCTTACCCTGATGCCTAATAATACTAACAATAACAAAAAATAACTAATAATAACAATAGGAATACTAATAACAAGACTACTAATAATACTAATAATAACTAATAATAATACTAATAATAATAATAACTAATAATAAAATGGTAAACATAGACGTGGGTCACACACCCACAGAAAAACAAACACACACACACAAATACGGTCTCCATGACAAAGTGACAAATAGCATTTAGTTCATTTGAATCCACAGTGTTTGGATGCTTCACAAGCTGTAGCAGTTTACCAGTCAGGGAGGAACTCCATTGTCATGATCCAGGTTTTTTCCGTAAGTCAACCCCATAACAGTGCACTACCCTCGGAACAAACACAAAAGAATGTCCTGGTGAACCCTGGAATGGTTGTATACGGCTGAAAAAGGCTCACTGATGGCCGAACCCAAAGTCTACATTGTGTCCCTGTCACAGACATTTAAGGCTGGTTTAGATCACCTGCTCTTGTTCCCCGAAGGTCAGGCCTGATTACCTGGCCTTCTTCCCTCAGGTTTCGTCTTTCACCAGTTTTCTGGCCCAAGGGCTGACTGGCTTAGCTCTAGCCCAGTTTGGCCAGCAGGCCACACCCCAGAGATTCATTAATGCTTCATTGCCAGGGAACACACAAAAATATTCTGGGGGGTGCAAGAGAACCATCTGGAAACCTTCATAAACATGTCTTTCTGTCCACGCTCTCCGAAGAGGGTTTTGGAAAAGTCGTAAAAATGAAAGGCGAGGTCTCCGTCGGCTGTTTTTGTTTTTTACTTTTTCTCGAGGCACCCCTTCTGTATAAAATAATCCGGGCTCTACTTCTCCTGGAGACCTGCACGGTTCTGTACCTCACATAGTTCAACGACGCCACGATAACACTGTGTTCAGAATATCGACGTGTCCTCAACACTCGGACAACAAAGAAACAGTGGAGGAAGTCTAACAGTTTTAAGAAATGGCAACTTAATGGAAATTACTCTGGATGCAAATACTGCTGCAAAACAAGAGTCCCTGTTAAGAGACAGACAATATCTGTAATTAAATATTCTCAGCAGCAAATTGCATACGGTTCTGGCCATTACTCTTCTTTCTCCATGAAAAGCACCAAGTAATCCAGTTAATGTACTGTATAATGCAGGGAAAAGAAATATTAAAGTTAGAATATGTGCGGCTTAAATATATTTCCAATTGTGTACAAAGTTAAGTGAGGGAAATATAAAAGCATATACACTAATAAAGCCTAGAGATCTAGTTTGAATTGGACCTAGGGAAATTATTTGAAATGATTTGTGTCTTAATATTTGTGTGTGTTTGTATGCAGGAATAAATCCAGTCCAAATTATGGCAAAGAATATAGTTCATAAGAGAAAAGGTCCAAAAGTGCAAGTCTATATGTAAATGAAGATCGAATTAGTATGCTTACACCAGCATGCAACATAACCGAAATCCCTGACTGAACATGCTCTACAGGGCTTCTTTCAATTTGGCTGACAATTTCTGAGTTCTCTTGTTACGGCTGGGACTTTGAGCTCTTATCACTTTGCCAAGGGTCAAGGGTAAGCTGCATACTTTTTATCTGCATTTTAGAGACATTTTTTTTTTTTTCAGAAGGATTATGATTGTCTCCCCTTTTTAGAGATTACTGTGCACAGCTACATTTATCAAAGTAAGTTGTATATAAATATGTACATATGGTCACTAAATAGAAAAATAGTCATTTTGTAGGAATAGGTTTCTTACGCCACAGGGCACCTGGCATCCCATCTCAACGATAATAAAGTCTGTCAGGTTCTTGTCTGCCTGTGTGCGTGTTTGTGTGCATGTAAGGGACAGAAGACAAGCTATATCTAATTCGTCTCTAGGCAGCAGTAATAAGTGTTTCAAATTGTAAAGATATATATGCTGCAAAGCTCAACATCTCCATGGTCTGTAAAAAAGAATGGAAAAATATCAAATCCTGGAAAAATATCAAATCCTATACACAAACACTGCAAATACAAAAGGCACACCACCTCCCACACACAGACACGCAACTATACGCACACACACAGTTCAAACAGAGCATGAGGCTTCACCCTCAACAGCTCGAGGGGAACTCAATCACAGATTAGGCCTTGGTACAGAACAGTATCACCAGCAAGGGTTTTAGAGACACATGAACAAAAGGTAACTAATGATAATGCACTAAAAGCCTTTCTCAAGAGGAGAGTGACCACGTTTCAAGGGTCATCAACCTGAAGAGAGATAGACAGAGAACGACAGAGAGAACGAGAGAGGGTGATAGAGAGAGCATGTCGGAAATATACAAAATGGAACATGCTCTGAACTTTATCCTAATCTAGTGCTCATCATGACTTCTGTACTGTTCCTTCTTGTTCTTTAACCACATAACTGATATGCCCGGTCTTGTCTGCCACAGCAGTAAGTCAAAATAAAAAAAACACACCGCGGCATGCGATTGCACAACCGCCACTCATGTAAACAAGCAATGGGGAAACTCACTGAAGGGGAGGGGCCTAGTGCTGGCACTGGCCGGTAGCGGGGCGGGCTGTGGGGGCGGTGTGGGCACACTCAGGCCCGACGGCGGCTGGGTCAGCGGGCCCGTGGTGGAGCGGGACGTCTGCCTGAGGGCCCTCCTTCCAGAGGATCCAGTGGCGCCATTGGCCCCCTTCCCAGCTGTCACGGCCATGTCTGTTGTAGTGCACAATGGAGGAGAATACATTTTTCCCTCTCCAGACCTCAGATCAATGTGATCGGGGGGGATCGAATGCACAGAGCCTTGAGCTAGCGACCGTCGCAGGAGCATGAGGCAGGTACCCAGGCCCAGGACGAGAAGGAGTAGGGTTGGGAGGAGCAGGAGGAGGCCTCTCCCAGCCCCGTACAACCATCTGCAGCCTGGCCGAGGGCCTTGTTGAGAAGGGCCAGGCGACATGGGGCAACACACCTTAGGGCCACCCTCTACTGCCTCCTCACCAATGAACACCAGTACAGGGAACGAGCACACACGGACATCCAGGTCTATCCAATGCCTGTCCATTGAGCTCTTCCTCTCCGCTCAGAGGCTTTGGAACCATGCAGCAGATTCCAAGCGGCCCTAGAACATTTTAATCTCTCCTGTGGTAAAACCCATGGAGTTTGTAAACGGCAAAGCTTCCCCCTCTCTTCTTCCCCTTTGCTTCGTCCAGTGCGTCTGTCGGTGTGTCTGCCCTGGCACCAGAGAACACGTTAGCTCTGCATCACGTCCATGCAAAAGCCCTCCTTACTGCACAAACACGTGAACAACCCACGCACTCTGACGGCCGTGAAATTGGGCATCAGCGCACTGCTGTGTGGAGGCAGATGGTGTCGGCCCACCCCGTGACCAGAGGACAAACTAACAGTGGACGGGTCACTGAGCACAGAGTGGCCAAAGCATCCCCAGTCCTGGTGCAATGCAATGAATTTAAATGGCCCAGACCTCAGCACCAGTCCGTCCATCCCAGCCTCAAGCCACACTACCAGGCAGCAGATTACATAAACATTAATGGTACCGTCGACTTGGAAGCACACATTTTCCCTGGCAACAGGGGTTTGATCCTTGGCTCAGCCGACTGTCTGTGCCATCTTCTCTGTCTCCCTCTACATCTCTCTCTCTTGTCTCTGCTTCCTGCTGCCGTGTTCGTAAATAAGAATAAAAAATACACCTACAAAACCCCAAAGAAATTCCACTGTTAACTTGCACGCACCATGGTAAGTGGCTACCCTTTACGTGGCCAGAACTGAGTAGCATCTGATCCATAAGGTAAGATCTATTTCCTAGGTCAGCCCAGATTACAGTCCTCTTAACTGGAACTCCAGCTCCAGTTCAGGGACCGGAGGAATCACACAGCCCTGCTGCTCCATGCGTGTCCACTGACACAACAGCAGTAATGCTCCCATCAGGACTCTCCGCTGTGTGTTGATTGAGAAAACAGGCACCCACAAAAATAATCCTCCAAAGCCCGAACCATCAGGCTTAATGAAGTAATGAATAGTTTTAGGACAGGCCCACTGAGAACCAGAGATGGAGGGCTAGGGGTGGGGAGGTTGGGGGGACAGCTGTGGCAGGCCAACTACAAAGGGAAAACATTTGTCAGGGTTAAGCAGTGGATTGGTAACTATATGTGTTTCTCCTGTGTTCCAGACACGTCTTTATGTACCATGATGCAGCACTCAAACAGACATGCCTGGCTATCTGATTGTAGAGCGGGCCGGAGGTCGACGGACTCTCACTGACCAGTGTCATCACACGCAGTCTTGAGCACACACACAAACTGGGAAACCCCTAAAACCATTGAAGTAGTGATTGAAACAACAGCGTTTGTCTTTCCTTATGTTATGCTTATGGGGAGCATGTCCATTGGTGGTGACTGAGTGCCCCTGTCACGGACTGTAAATACTGAGAGCTTGGCATGAATCTCCCTGACTGTTCCGCTCTGACATGACCACCGCCACTCGCCCACACCAATCAATGGCTATCGATTGGCTTACAGGTGCTTTACATCGAGCCACGGTTGCAGCTAACATTCCCCAAAAGATTGTGAGCGTCACTTGAGCCAAGTTATTCTGGTTGTTTGCACTGTCATCGAGAGTGAGGAGTGTGTTTTTTACAACCCAGAAACAGGGAGAGGTAGCACAGATATTTTCCCTCCTTTTCTAGTTCATACAAACTAGGTTTCCTGTAGACATTATCAGAATGAGCTGTCGGCTTTTTATTGCAGCGAAAGAGGGTGACAAGAGACTGGAGACAGTGAGAGTGAGAAAAGAAGAGGCTAATAAGTAAACGCTAGTTTTTTATTTGTTTCTTTGTAAGACCACAGCTGCACGTTTTAGAAAAGCTAAATAGATGTTGCTAGAGAAGTCAGAAAAATATATTGTTTTGTAGGAGAGAGGCAGGTGTGTTTGGCTTCAACATTAACACGGGTAGGGGTAGAGTGTATACTGTACGAGCGTGTGTGCGTGCACATGTGCGCACGCACGTGTACGTGCTGCTGGTGGGCCCCAGCATGACTGATGAGGTTGGAACAATCAGCCTCCCAGCTGCGTTTTCCATCAACACATTCCTTGGAGCTCACGCGCTCTTTCTCTGTGGCGCTGTGTAGAGCGCCCCCTAGGGACGCTCGGGTGGCTCGCTAACGCTTATCACAACATAGCAGCCTGTGGGAGTCTCACAGAGGGCTTCTCTCTTGTGCTCTCTGAATTTCCTTCACCAGACGGAGAACTACAACCTGCGGCAACTTTCAATGCTGCAATGTACCAGCAGATACACAAACCTGTAATGTGGTAGTTGTAAACTCAGCTGCTAGGGCCAGTAAAGTGTTCCGACATGGAATTACAAGTGTCATCAACAGAAGGGAAAGGCAGACACGCATGCACATTAGACCAATCTTAAAATCCCATTGTAGGGTTAAGGATATGACATCCACAGAAAGAAATATGTTCCTAGCGAGAAAATAAGCAAGTTTAGCCTACAATTCATATGAGCACACTAAAATAATGATGGAACAGCTAAATCATTAATCCCGTCCACCCACTTTACCATCTGTGCAGTATATCTAGAATTGGCACTTTGTCCATGTACAATGAGTGTTCCCTTCTCCTGCTGAAACACAGTGGATGTTGGTCAAATCTCCTTAGGCAGAGCAGCGATCTCATTTGATCAGAAAGCTGCCTGCTTGGCTCCCAGCCGCCATACATCACTCTCACCCTCTTTTTATAGTAAGCATGAGAAGAGCATTTTCTCACATCTTTCTGAATGTAAATCTGTGAAACATGTTTTAAGCGCACTGCTATAATTGCAATAAGATAATACTTTCTAAGACCGATTTGAACAGAATAAATGCAGTGCTGAATAAAAGGTCTCCCATTGTAGGGAACTTGCAGTGGTTTTGAACCTGTTCTGAACAACATGTCTGGGTATAGCATGCACTGTGAAGCATGTATCAGCAAATGTTTGCATACTCACTACAACAACTTGGTCAAACCATCTACTTTGCAACGTCTGTGCATTTAGCAAGCAAAATGCATGCTCAATTGGATGCGAGTCTCCAAAGCACCATTCAATGGGTTTTGCAGCATTTGCTTGGATCTGAGCAGATAATATCGCCCTTAACACTATAGAGTTCATCCTGCTGCATTTGACAGTCACATCATCAATATATTTAACGGAACCAGTTCCATTGGCAGCCATACATGCCCATGCCATAACACTACCTCCACTATGCTTCACAGATGAGGTGGTATGCTTCGTAATATGAGGAATTCTCTCCCTTCTCCATACCATTCTCTTCCCATCATTTTGGTACAAGTAGATATTTGTCTCATCTGCCCATGATGTTGTTCCACAACTTTACAGGGTCTTTTGCATGTCTTTTGCTAACTTTGATCTGGTCTTCCTGTTTTTGAGCCTTGCCAATGATTTACAAAATGTGGTAAACCCTCTGTATTTACTCTGGTGAAGTCTTCTCTTGACTGTTCACCTTTACACGGATACACCTACCTCCTGGAAGTTGGTCTTGATCTGGCCAACTGTTTTGTAGAGGTTTTTCTTCACCATGGAAAGATTTCTACCACAGTAGTTTTCATTGGTCTTCCATGCCCTTTGATGTTCCTTTAATTTTTTTATTTATTTAACCTTTATTTAACCAGGTAAGTTGACTAAGAACAATTTCTTATTTACAGCAACGACCTGGGAGCAATTAGGGTAAAGTGTCTTGCCCAAGGACACAACAACATTTGGCTCAGTCGGGAATCGAACTGGCAACCTTCTGACTACAAGTCTGACTCCCTACCCACTGAGCCATCTGATGGGTTTGTTTATATTTTACATCCTAATGACGGCATTTGCATCTCTGCCAGTGACAGCTCTTTGGACTTCATGTTGATGGTTAACAGCAACAGATTCTGAATGCAATTGCTATAGTTCAAATAAAATCTAGACATTTTCAGCCTCTTAATCACGCTGAGTTCAAGATCTTGAATGGACCACTCCAGAAGGCATATTTTCTTCTGATAAAGCCATTTTGTTATTGATTTATTATTTTGTCTCATTGTCCTGTTACAACACTCAACTTCTGTTGAACTTAAATTTACATTGTACTGCAAAATTACTTGAGAGGTCATTTTCTGTTGACGAAAGCAAAGCAGCCCTAAACCATGGTGACGCCTCCACCATACTTTATATTTGAGGTGACGTTTTGATGTGGGTGTGCTATGCCTATCTCCACACACAGTTTTGTGTTTTCCTGCCAAACAACCTTGGCTTCATCTGCCCACAGAATATTTTACCAGAAGCGCTATGGAAAACCCCATTTCTCTTTTGCTAACTTCAGACATGCAGCAATGTTTTTATTGGACCATGGCTTCCGGGGTGGTGTACTCTCATGAACTCCGTTCTTGTATTGTGTTTTATGTGTTGTAGACTTGTCAACTGAGATGTTACCATGTCCCAGAGATATTTAACTGATACTAGGAGTGTAGCAACAGCGCTAGGTTATCACCAGTTATTTGATTTATCTTTGACTGATGAATATCAATGCATTTAGAGATATTTAGCATTTAGAGATTTTGTAACACTTTCCAGCATTATGCAAGGCAACAATTGGCAACAAATGTTTTTATTCGATTTTGTTTGAGGCATGGTTCATATCAGGCAATGCTACTTGTTAATAGCCAACTCAAAAATGTGTGTGTTTTATTATAGGGCAAGGCAGCTCTATTCAACACCTCCAATGTTGTCTCATTGACTGCATTCCAGGTTAGTTTACTCCAATCAGATTTTGGCGTCATTAGCCTAGGGTTCACACATTTATTCAACCATACACCGTGAATGTTTAAATTATGTAATCAATATAGACAAATATATAAATTCTTTGTATGTTATTAGCGTTAGCAGACTGTCTTGTCTAGTGTTGTGACTTAGTTGAAATCAGATCAGCTAGTAACTGACACCTCAATCATTAACATCTGGTTGGAATTATAACGCTTCATCCACTCTAAGAGTGATCATTGCCCTACAAAACAGCACACCCCTTGTAAAAAGTACAAAAGTTAAAACCAATTCACTTGCTTTACTGTGAAATGGCCCAGCCACAAGATCACAAGCTGCTGCCATGCTGCCCTCACCCTGCCCTCACCCTGGACCACATGCGCACACATGCCATCATCAGACAGACCACCACGCCCAGGGTCCTTTCCAGCCTCTGACCCCAGGCGTTGAGTGGGGAGCTGTGGGATGGTGGGAAGTAAGGCAGAGTGTGGTGGTGGGCTGGGCTAAGAAATGGGATCCCAGGGTTGGCTTCCAACTAACCAGGCAGCGTTCAGAAGCAGCCATGGCCTCTGGTGGGCCTCTCTGTGGGGACAGGAAAGACGGCGCTGGGGCAATAGGTGCCGTTTGTCTTCATTACCCAGAGGCCCTAGATCTCAGGGTCTCACACACGCCAGCGGGCATAAATGCACCGGTGCGAGCACAAACATAAACACACACACGCCATTCTCTCTGTGTTTACCCGAGCCTTTGTCAACCTTTCATGGGACAGCAAAACCAGAGTGACAGCCAACATTGCTAACGATCTCAATTACGATGGGCGAGTATGTGAAAAGAAAAAGTTTGTGCGCATGTGTTTAGACTGGAGGGACGTGACAAAAAGCTTCTGCGCATGTGTTTAGACTGGAGGGAGGTGACAAAAAGCTTGTGCGCATGTGTTTA
>JACXGM010002278.1:0-10402 GCA_016801145.1 Umbra pygmaea
TGAAGAGGAAGTTGAGAGACGCAAGACCCAACACTCTGGATGAGCTTAAGGCCGCTATCGAAGCATCCTGGGCCTCCATCACACCTCAGCAGTGCCACAGGCTGATTGCCTCCATGCCATGCCGCATTGAAGCAGTCATTTCTGCAAAAGGATTCCCGACCAAGTATTGAGTGCATAACTGAACATAATTATTTGAAGGATGACTTTTTTCTTTTGTATTACAAACACTTCTTTTATTGGTCAGGTGAAATATGCTAATTCTTTGAGATAGGAATTTTGGGTTTTCATGAGCTGTATGCCAAAATCATCAGTATTAAAACAGTAAATGACCTGAAATATTTCAGTTGGTGTGCAATGAATCTAAACTATATGAAAGTTTAATTTTTATAATTTCATTATGGAAAATAATGAACTTTATCACAATATGCTAATTTCTTGAGAAGGACCTGTATATTTTTTTTATAAGGGGGGCCAGTCGAGGTGCCAGCGATTGTATCAGTGTCATACGTTCTGAGCCTAGGGCGCCCTCTTCTGACATGTCAGGGATCAGACGGTCAGGGTCCCATGTTTTCTGAAGCCACTGCAATTACAGCTCTCCTATTTGGGCTAATACAGTACGCCTGTGTTTCCCTACAGGTATAAGAAGCCCTGGTCTGCAGAGGAGAGCTGTGGGTTATTGTTTCTGTGTTGGCTGCTGACACTTTATATGAACAATCATTTTCTTGTTTTGTTCAGTCAATATATCGTATATATGTACACCTGAGTTGTAACTACGCAGAAAGATTTCTCCGCTATCTGCATTGTTATTGCGTGTACAGAGTCTTTCAAGATACACTGAACGCCAGGAACCTGCGATTGACCCCTCACTTTCAACTCGTAGCTGACAATCAGATTGTATTATTTTTTACTACAAGCATGGTTTCCTCTGAACCAACGTATATAATTGGTAAATATAAACCTTTTTTTTCTATAAAAATGACATATAAATTACTAGTTCTGATTTAATTAAAAGAAAATGTCATGGTGAACACTAAATCACTCTATAATTACACAAGGGGTTCACATATGCTTAAACATATACAGTATACATATATACTGTATGAATTGTGTATACACTACGGCCACTTCGTTAGGTACACCTTACTGGTACCTAGTTGGACCAATTAGGCCTTCAAAATTGATGTAATTTTTTGTGACATGAATTCAACAAGGTGCTAGAAACATTCATCTGACATTTTGGTCGATACTGACGTTTATTGCATCACACAGTTGCTGCAGATTTGTTTGCTGCACATCCATGATGCAAATCTCACGTTCCCCAAATTCAAAAGGTGCTCGATTGGATTGAGATCCGGTGACTGTGGAGGCCATTTGAGTACCGTGAACTCATTCATGTTCAAAAAAACAGTTTGAGTGGTTGTGAGCTTTGTGACATGGCACATTATCTTGCTGGAAGTAACCATTAGAAGATGGGTATAATTTGATCATAAAGGGATGGACATGGTCAGCCACACCCAAAATGTGCCAAGAAATTATCCCCCACACCATTACACTACCACTACTAGCCTGAACTGTTGATACAATGCAGGATGGATGCATGGTTTCATGTTATTTACACCACTTCCTGCACTACCACTTAAATGTCACAGCAGAAATCGAGACTCATCCAATCTTCCATTATCCAATTCGGTGGGCCCGAGCAAATTGTAGCCTCAGTTTCATGTTCTTAGCTGACAGGAGTGGCACCCAGTGGGGTCTTCTGCTTCAAGGTTTGATGTTTTGTGCATTGAAAGATGCTCATTGTCATACTTTGGTTATAATGGTTGGTTATTTCAGTTACTGTTGCTTTTCTATCAGCTCGACCCGTCTGGCCATTCTCATTTAGATTTTTGTCATTTATCAGATGCTCCTATCCAGAGCAATTTACAGGAAGTACAGAGACATCCCACCGTCTGGCCATTCTCATTTAGATTTTTGTCATTTATCAGATGCTCCTATCCAGAGCAACGTACATAGACATCCCCCTGGATCCACATAGGGTTAAGTGCCTTGCACAAGGACACAATGACATTTGGCGCAGTCGGGAATAAAACCAGCAACCTTCTGACTACAAGTCTGACTCCCTAACCACTGATCCAACTGGATATTTTCTATTTTTCTGACTATTCTCTTTAAACCCTAGAAAAGGGTGTCTGGGAAATTCACAGTAAATCAGCACTTACTGAAATATTCAAACCATGCTCAAACCAGCTCATCTTGGCACCAACAACCACGCCACATTCAAAGTCACTTAAATCACCTTTGTTCCACATTCTGATGCTTGATTTACGTGACAGACAAAGCTGCACATTGCACAATATAATAAGCAACACCAACTTAGAGAAATTCAAGGGTTTGATTAACTCATATAACTTATCATATTTATATATATGTAGCCTTGTCTTACATTGTCATATGTTATTCTATGTGGTGTACTTTTAAAAAGTCATCAAATTTTTGTAGTTTATTTTTATAATCTAGGAATTGCCCCCAAGTTTCACTTCTACTTTACAATGGTCGACTTATCAAAGCGACCCAAAGCGGTGCATGCTGGCTATTATTCTTATATGCTCTATGGAAAAAGTTTTAGCAATTATGTTTTGGAAAATGGGGCCTGCACACCTATTTTGACAGTAATTTATCCACAGCTATGTCATGACAATGTTCAGTTTCTACAAAGTCGGGGAGTAGAATATGTTGGCATATTCTCAAAGTCATTTTCTCACACAGTTAATGCTTGCTCTCATAGCTGGATTGTGGGACGTCTACACAGTCAGTACTGTCAAACGATTAAACATTGTACCAGACTATTATCGTGACCATTTTTGATATTTTTTCTACAAATGGATAATTAGGTGGGTGGGTGCGAGCTTGTCGGCGCGTGCCCGTGTGTGTGATGAAAGAGAGTGGAGAAAGTAAGGGTGGGGAGGAGGTATGGAGAAAAAGAGAAACACACACACAGATTTAGAATTTCAACGGACCCCATACGATGGTGTAATGCTGCAAAAGGCTGCTTGCTCCATTTCTCAGTGCGCTCCCACGGTGATCATGTGAAGATGGCAAATAACGAACGAGTTAACATGGGAATGGATTTAAAAGCGTGATGTTTTGTATTGACATAATATCACTCACAGGAGTTAACACTATGCCCAAACCGCGTAATTAAAGATGACTTTCTACAGGTAGAATTCTTGGAAACCCATCGCTGAGCAGTGATTCATCTCAGGGTTGTCAAACATCTTCAATGACGTCTCCCAAGGAAAGCGAGTGAAACTAATCGTGCGGAGTTCAGTGAGTCATTTTTTGTCTTGCCTCTATAGTAGATTTTTTTTTCAGAGAACAGGATATAGAAAGGAAAGCTTTTTCGCATTTTCGTTCCTTTCAAAGTGTTTGCGTTCCAATCATTGTCGATTTATTCTGGGAAATTGTTTTGTGATGATATGGACTCCAGGTCGACCAAGACCCAGGCAGATCGTAACGGACACCACAGATCCGTCACTGAGCTCATGCGAAGTTGGGCTCGGTGAAAAGAATGTCACCCAGTTCTGCTGGATCTAAAATAAAAGCTTCTTCTGATAGTATTGATCAGATCCCGTTTTACTGTGAACAGGCAAATAGTATGTGTTCAGTGCTCTTGGATAGCCTAGTCATAGGGCCTACATATTTTTGAATATGGACCTTCCTTCATTAAACTATATTCGATTGATGTCTATTCAGACAAATTTGATTTAAAATGTCAAATTCTTTAAGCAATTAGACTACTAATCAGTAGGTTTATTATGTGTTACTATTCATCAAGCTACGCAGACCAATACTGGCAATCAAACCATGGGCGCAGATTGCCTGTCTCAGTAGGCATCGAAGGCGTCTTGAATTTTTTCATCAGCTTGTTGAATCTCCTCCTTGGTAATAGGCTTGTAATAACAAACTTCACTGCCCTATTCGTCGTAACATAAGCGAATTGCTGACATTCCTTAGAACGACTGAACTGTAGGATCATGGCTCGGTACGGTTTGGGAACGAAACAGAACCCTCGCTTTCTATGGATAGTGTTTTGGTTAACGAGGACGTTAGAGGATTTCGCGCTGTCGCAGGAGGTTTACGCGCCGCATTCTATTCGGATTGAGGGACATTTGACCCTCGGTGGCCTCTTTCCCGTGCATACAAGAGGATCCGATGGCATGCCCTGTGGAGATATCAAAAAGGAGAACGGAGTCCATCGGCTGGAGGCCATGCTGTATGCACTGGATCAAATTAACCTCGACGATCAACTTTTACCCAACATCACCCTAGGCGCCCGGGTGCTAGACACTTGTTCGAGAGATACGTATGCGCTTGAACAATCATTAACTTTCGTCCAGGCTTTGATACAGAAGGACATTTCAGATGTAAGGTGCACCAACGGAGAACCGCCGGTGTTCGTCAAGCCCGAGAAAGTGGTAGGAGTCATTGGAGCGTCGGCAAGTTCTGTATCGATTATGGTCGCCAACATTTTGCGACTCTTTCAGGTGAGTTAATCTCTTTTTACTTCACGTACACGTATACTGATGCCTGCGGGTGAAATTGTGTTTTATTTTAAGCTAAACATTCTAACAACATGTGCATGCCAATTTCTGTTTCATTGGGCAAAAAATATGTGGTCTAATTTAATTCAACCACTTGTTGGTCATATTTCATTTTTTATCCTGCATTTTCCCCTCTAAGAAACCCAGAGTATCATGTCCCTCACAATGCCAACCAAATATGCTATCATTCTATTTCGTACGCGCTTCCTTTGCTGAAGAAAATGAGAAACAGCTTGAGAGGCAGTTTGAGTGGGCTGATGCGCTTCTCTGGTGTTGCTGAAAGCCTAGCTTTCGGTACCCGCCTGCCTCCATCTATTCCTCTCGCCCTTACTCCACGGTAGATTGAATGCGCGGTGAAGAGGCTGTGACACTTTCTCACAGACAGACACGCACACACACGGGCACACCAACTGAACGCAGAGGTCTAACAAACAGATGACCAGCGGTTGTTATTTCAGGTATTTTGGGCCACTGTTGTGGATCTACCATCATTAGCATTTCTGTTTTTTTAATTTAAAAAGAAAGTAAAATTAGGTAGGCCTTCTGTGTCCCCAATATCTGACTATTGCTTAAATGAACCTAGCACTTTGTTAAATTGATTCAAGAGGGTTGACAATGACAATATGCCTCACTCTTGTCAGGTTTTGGTCTATAAGGAGTCCCAGGGGCCAACATAAAATGGTCAAGAATCCTGTTTTCTCCACAAAGGGCTGCATAGCACACTGTGTTGTTGAGAGTCAGCATTACAAGTATTGCCGGTCGTTCCACTGCTAGCAGTTTTACTGCAGTGGAATGAGGCAACCAGTGATCTTCAATACCACCAATTAATTATTAAAAACACATGTTTTGAGCAAAATATGCGATTACTTGAAGTAGCGTGCATAGATATGCCACTTTACAAGATCTAAGCTAGTCTACTCATCAGAATCTATTAGATGTGCTTTTCAGAAGGCCAAGTTGAAAACATGAGTAAGTGTTTGTGGTGATGTCTTGTGGTTACAGATTGTGACTTACTGCAAATGCCATTATTGAGTTTTCCCAAATCAATTAAACCGAGCACAGCCCAGGACTAAGTAGCTGTTTACAAAAAGAAACTGAAGCCATCAAAGTGCTCGAAAGCCTTTTATCTGTTCTATGAAAGCCCAACCTCATTAACACACTCATACTCTCTCCAACCTCCCTGTCGTTCTCTCTACCCCACCCCTTCCTCTCTCTCCCTCCAATCTTTACCAGACGTACAGTACGCTGGTCTCAGGGGCGTTTTGATCGGTGTCAGGGGACTTCATGTACCTTTCCAGGGGAGGGGGGTAATTCCCTAAGTCCCCTAATTCTGTCTCCAGGTGCTCCAATGTCTGCCTGGGTGTCATGCGGCAGAAGCCGTGTAGGTTGGGGGTGTGCTGTGGCAGCGAAGCATCAGCGTAGTAATCAGGCTCAGGGAATCAGCCGCTTGACAGGCACTGTCTCAAAGCTCCCTTCTGCGTCTGCTCAGGCAGTCTGCAGTTTTTGCTATTTTCCCTTCACTGTACCTCGCCGCCTGTCACCGACGTATAGCTGTCACCTGCAGTGTTGATCCCCCACAGTCGAAACCTAGACAAATCCTGGAGATGATCTTCTTAGATGTTTTGATTCTCAACCAATTTTATTTGGGGCTGGAACAGTGTCCCTTTTCTCCAGCTCTGGTCATAATGATCATGTTAATGGTAAAAATGATCATAATGCATTGGCTATCAGCATCAATGGTAAATCAATAGAAACTGGGCATGACAGCTACTCTTTTATACTCATCAATCTCACTGCAACTGATTAATTTGTGGTAGCAATTATAAATTTCCCAGATTGTTTTCTGCTCCAATCCATCAAGTTGAGACTTAATTTTCTCAAAAGCAAAATGAAACACCTGCTCGTGCTTGGCTGATAAAGTAAGTGACATTTAGGCCATTAAAGTAGGTAGATAAGGATTCATCTTTCATGTATAGATTACAACTTGTTCTTTACGACAAGTTACAACTAATTTTTCTGTGCACTGTCAGTGATGAAGTAGTCTGTGCCTGAAAGACCAGAGTTGAGATTATATTCATATAAATGTGATGTTCATTTTGCTCAATGAAGTATCCCTGAACATGATCTTTTTTATCTCTTCAAATCCGGAACAAGCTACTAAGCTGTGGAATATGGTGTGTTGTGTTTTTCTGTCTGCATGAAAACTGTATGGCCAGTGTCCCTGGGGGTCAATCATTTTCATACAGTGCATCAGTATTGTGGTCTGTCTGTAAGAATTAAGTCAAAGTCATCATAAAACCCAGCCATTGTGTTTATCACACCCTGTGATAAATGGACGATCAGGGAAGTTAAATACAGCTTGTACGTTTTATTGCCAGCCACTAAATATTGCAGCTGTCTATTCAAGGTGCGAGGGGCAGCTGAACTGTTAATGCTGGGAAATTGACGTGAGGGATCGATCTTTCTGAGGACCCTAAGAGTGTTGATCAATAGTGTTGCTATGGTGAGGCCGGTTTGCTCTGACAATGTTTTTATCCACTTCTTTCATGCAGCGCCAGAAATCAGAAACAACAATGTCTGCAAAATACAAAAAAAGAGAAGAAAACAATTACACAAAACTGATTAATTAAATGTCAGCGAGATAAATAAATCAGTTGTATTCTCAACCTTAGAGAGATAATCTTATTGTTTGTCATCATTCTGGGTTCTTGAAATATTCTCCCACGCTCCAAGGGAAGCCTCTGCCTCAGCCAACAATCCTTAGTGTCGGTGTCCATTTGCAACTCATCGCCCGTGGAATGAATAGCGAAATAGATTTTTTTTCTGGCTGACATTTATATCAAGGGAAGGCTGCCCGCTTTCTCCTGCCTCCCCTCTTTGCAGAAGAGAGGATAACTTTGTATTGAATGCAGGTGAACTCTTACTGGTCCTTCCTGTCAGGGGACTGGGTCCCTGCAGACTAGCTGTCTAGGTGAACCGTTGATGGTCCACACCTCTCATAGCCTGACAGGCAAGTTAAAAATTTTATCTATTGCCCTTTCCCAAAGAATCATCAGTATGAGCGAGATGAGCTAGATTGAAACTTGACAGAAGGACTGATCTATTCAGCTGACAGCCAGAAGTCCTGACAGACACACAGACAAGTAGGCGAGATGGGTTGCGTAACTGGCACAGAAAGCTGTTATCAAATGTCAAGGGGTAAATGTGTCTGCTTGTTCCTAAGAGTTTGCCATTTGCACATTCATTCATGTGACAGCATAGGTCAATTAGTCTCATCTAGAGCACCTTTATTTATGCCTCCAGCAATTGGATGACAACCGTCGAGCGTATGGTCCGACAAACACCCCCCCACATACTCAGGCATACAAGATGCAAAACACCCAAGGGTGAATCCATTTGAATTCAATCATGTTCAGACAGTGCCCCTTTGGATTTGAAATAAACCATCCATATATATTTGGCCATGGTTGTTGTGATTGGAGGATTAAGCCATGGTACAATAGAGATGCACAACCTTAAACTGGAAATACAGGATTTAAACAATACTACGTAACTGAATTAGGGCTAAAACGATTCTTAGAGTTACTCGAATTATTTAATTACTATAAAACATTGATGCAAAATGATTTACCTCGAAGCTTCGTTTAATCAATGTTACCAACGTTGTATCACACACGTTTTTTTCCGCACAGATGATTATTACTGTCAGACACTGGGCTGACGCTGCTGGCGACACATGCCGTGAACACTTACGGCGCAGATTACAAAATGAAGAGAGCGTAAATAGTGAGGGGCTAAGAGAAGAGACAGGCTGGAGAAAATGACAGAAAGTGTCCAAAGTTTCATTCAGTTCAGAGGAATCCGTTCAAAAGTAATTAAGACAAAAACTCTGTACAGTGTGTCTAATGAAAAATTGAACTAGCTTACCACAATAATAGCACAACATAGGGCTGGGCGATAAAACGATAACGATATGTCTCGCGATAGACACTGTGATCCTTTAATATACGAGCAGGCTGGACCAGGTAAATAATCAGACCAAAGACAGGTATAAGGGATGTCAATCTTGGTATATTTGTTTCACCTATACATTTAACTCAGGTTGTCTCTTTTAAGAAATGAAATTGAACTTAAAAAGGGTTTAAATTCACCAAAGTAAAGGCGGCCAAACCAAGGGCCTAATTACGGTCTTACTTAGAGCGTCTAAACTCAAGGATAACGGTAATCCACATTAGGTCTTGCCGTATATAAGTCCGGTATTCGCCCTCTGGTCAAATCACTGATCCTTGCCCGATTGCTCTCAGCCTCCTCCTCAGTCTGTCTCTCCAGCCTCCTTTAAAGGGGGGTATTTCCTTCTTTTCTCTTTTCCCCTCTCCCGTCTCTCTTTCTCTCCTTCAACAAAATAGACCAAACACAACATTCCCCCCCTTGATTAGCACAGCTGGCCTTTATAAGTGTTTCTCTATCTCTTTGCCCAGTAGAGGCCTACTTTGCCCAGTAGAGGCCGCCGTAGCCCCCTTTCCTTTCCCCTCTACCCTGGACCTTTCACACACCTCCCTCCCCAAGTGCGCTCCCGATGAGCACACGTCCGTTGCACTAATAGCGTCTCTTCGCGACAGTGCATCAGCATTGCCATGACACTTCCCCGCCCTGTGCACCACCGTGAACAGGAAGGGTTGGAGAGCTAAGAACCACCGGGTGATACGGCTGTTGCTGTCCTTTTTGTTAGCTAACCATTGGAGAGGCGCGTGGTCGGTGGTCAACTGGAACGACCTACCCAACAGATAGTACCTGAGGTATCCGACATCCCATTTAATGGCGAGTGCTTCCTTTTCGATGGTGGCGTATCGATGCTCCCTTTTTGACAATTTACGGCTTATGTACAGCACGGGGTGCTCATCAGCCCCCTCTCCCTGTGAAAGCACCGCCCCTAAGCCTGAGTCCGATGCGTCCGTTTGCACTCTAAATGGTACTGTGAAGTCGGGGGCGCGTAACACTGACTCAGCGCAAAGGAGCTGTTTTAATGTCTCGAAAGCCCTTGTTGCGGTGGGAGTCCACGTCACTTTGGCCGGCTGGTTCTTTTTGGTTAAGTCCGTCAGCGGTGTTGCTACGGTAGCATAATCAGGTATAAACCTCCTGTAATAACCTGTCAGCCCCAAAAAGGATCGAATCCGTTTTTTGTCCTTGGGCAAGGGCCACTCCCGTACAGCCTTTGTCTTCTCCTGTTGGGGTTTAATCAACCCATTGCCAATGGTGTACCCCAGGTACTCAGCTTCACTCAAGCCCAGGTGGCATTTCTTCGGGTTGGCTGTGAGACCCGCCGCCTCCAAAGTGGCGAGGACGGCACTTAGATTGTGACAATGGTCCTCCCAGTCCTCGCTGTGAATGACCACGTCATTGATGTACGCCGCCGCATACGCTTGGTGGGGCCTCAACAACGTATCCATCAACCTTTGGAACGTTGCGGCTGCCCCGTGCAGCCCAAAGGGAAGACGCACATACTGAAACAGGCCCTCTGGGGTAGCAAACGCCGTCTTATGGCGATCTTCAGGAGCTACTGGAACTTGCCAGTAACCTTTCGTGAGGTCAAGGGTCGTAATGTACTTGGCCTTGCCCAAACTCTCGATCAGTTCATCCACTCGTGGCATGGGTAGGCATCAAACTTGGAGATGGCGTTAAGACCCCTAAAGTCATTGCAGAATCTAATGCTGCCATCGGGTTTGGGGACCATTACTATAGGGCTTGACCACTCGCTTATTGACGGCTCCTCCACGGCCATGTCCACCATGGTCTTTACC
>JACXGM010002278.1:10502-29894 GCA_016801145.1 Umbra pygmaea
AACCGTTTCACCACCTTGTCTAGGTCTTCCTTTTGATGTACAGACAGACCCTCCCCATAAGGTACCTCATTGGGTGGCCTCTGTGATTCGGGGTCTTCTACTCCCCCCCACAGTACGATATCCTCTTTCTCTTCATAACGTTTGAGTAGATTGATGTGGTATATCTGTTCAGGTTTTCTCCGTCCGGGTTGCCGCACTTTATAATTTACTGGTGACACCTTTGCCACCACGTCATAGGGTCCTTTCCATTGTGCCAGCAATTTGTGCTCCAGTGTGGGTACCAGCAACAGCACTTTCTCTCCCACCTGGAACTCTCACGGCTGGGCCGTCCTATTGTACGCTCTGGCCTGGGCAGCCTGGGCTTTGCTCATGTGTTCCCGGACAATGGGCCAGACAGCCGCCATCCGATCATGCATAAAGGCGACATGGTCAATAAGGGTGCGATAAGAGCAGGGTTGAGCTTCCCACGCCTCCTTCGCCAGGTCCAATATGCCCCGACAGGGCCTCCCGTAGAGTAGTTCGAAAGGCGAAAAGCCAGAGGATGCTTGGGGTACCTCTCTTAATGTGAACATAAGATGGGGGAGGAGCAGGTCCCAATTCCGTCCATCCTTATCCACTACCTTCCGCAGCATCCTTTTTATGGTTTGATTCAGACGTTCACACAATCCGTCTGATTGCGGATGATAGACGCTGGTCCTCAATCTTTCCACCTTATACAGGGTACATAGGTCCTTCATTACCCTGGACATGAATGGAGTCCCCTTATCTGTTAGAATGCTCTTAGGCAGGCCCACCCGGGAAAACATAAGGTATAGCTCTTTCGCGATACCTTTGGTGGCCATAGAGCGCAGGGGAATGGCCTCCGGGAACTTAGTGGCGTAATCGACTATAAACAGAATATATTCATGACCCCTGGCCGACTGAGGTAGAGGTCCCACTAGATCCATGGCTATTCTTTCGAACGGAGTATCTATAATGGGCAAGGGAATAAGAGGGTTACGAAAGTGGGGCTTTGCGGCAGTACGTTGACAGATGTCACATGAGCGGCAATACTTGCCTACGTCCCGTGAGACTCCAGGCCAATAGAATCTACCCAACACTCTTTCCATAGTTTTCTCCCGGGCTAGGTGTCCCCCTAACACATGGGAGTGGGCCAGGTGTAATACGGTGTCCCTATATGGTCTGGGCACTACTAACAACTCCACTTCTATTCCCCTTCTTTCTGAGACCCAATACAATAAGCCCTTCTTAATAGAAAAATAGGGACATTGTAACTCACCCTCCCTTTTGATCCGACGTCCGTCAATCACTCGAACCTGTTTCATCGCCTTATGCGCATCGGGATCCCTGAGTTGAGCCGTTCCAAATTGTCCCATTAATTCACTGGACAGGGTTATGTCCTCGGCCTCTCGTCGAACCGGGGGACCCTCTCCATCCGGATCGGAGCTGTCAGTCGGAAACCCCTCCCACGTAGAGTCCTGGGACGTTTCCGGAAAGACCTGACGTAGCCGATTGATCGGCTCATTTTCCTCTTGGCTAAGGGGAGGAGAGCTGTCCTCTTCCGGAGCTGGTTCCTCAAAACCTTTCCATGAGGTTGCCGTAGTGGTCTCCTCGAACACTTGGCGTAACTTGTCGTCGGCCCTCACCGTCCCCACCATAGCTACCCTGCTGGGTATATCCTGCTGTACTGTTGGACGCTGTCCTCTCTTCTTAAATTTTCGAGGGGTTAACCCATGCACACTCCGCACCCTAGTTGAGAGGCCCTCTTTATGTCCCCCTTCTGATACCCCCCTTTCGGAACTTTTCCATAGGTTGTCGAATAGGGGACAGTCCCTCCCCAGCAGTACAGGTACCTTCAGGTTGTCCACTATGCCGAGGACCATATCCACTGTGCCCCCCGGAGTGGTAAGTCTCACTTGGGTGGTGGGGTAGCTCCTTATATCCCCATGGATGCAGGCAACCGCCGTAGTTCCGCCCCTTTTGGACCCCTGTGCTAACACTTCTTCCCTCACCAGTGACACCATGCTACCGGAGTCAAGTAGGGCCTCTGTGTCTCATCCTCCGATCCTCACGGGTACCCTCCTTGCCGGTGCCACATCTGAATGCCAACATGCTTTCTCCCCTGATCGCGGACCCAGTCCTCGTGAAGAAGACAAGGGCTCAGTTGGCATCGGTTCATCCTCTATGGGACAATTACTGGCATAGTGTCCATAGGCCCGACACCTAAAGCATTGTATGTCCTCCATCCGGGGAGCCACAGGGTTTTTCTTCCCCATTTTGGTGTCTACTCGAGTAGCCGGCTTTTGCCTTTCACTCCTCTTCGCCGTGTCGGTGCGTATGCCCCCTGGGGTCTTCTCCCCTTTTGTGATTCCTATTAGCTTCTTGGTGGACACATACGTTTCTATTGTGGCTACCAGGTGTTCCACTGTGTCCGGGTTGGCTTGTCCTATCACCCTCTGCATATCCACCGGCATTTCCCTCAGGCATTTGTCAATCACCAACGTTTCCAGCACCGATGCGATACCCTTTTCTGGCTCTAGCCATCCTTTGACCCACCGGATCAATTGGTGTAGCTGTCCCCTAGGCGACTCCCCTTCCACGTATTTACATGCATGGAACCGTTGCGCCCGGTCCCTTGGGTGTAGAGCATACCGGGACAGAATCTCCGCCTTCAATGTTGAGTAATCCGCTGCCGCCGCCTCTTCTATGTCATAATAAGCAGCCTGCGCCTTCCCCGTTAATAGGGGTGCTATGAGCCTGGCCCATTCCACTTCGGCCCAATCCTCCCGTCTTGCTGTCCTCTCGAAGGCCAGGAGATAGGCCTCTATGTCATCCTCCGGACCGAGTCTGGGGATCAAGGCTCCCACATTCGCCCCCCGTTGTGCTGGGTTAGCTGTTCTCCTCCCTAGTTCTTCTCGCAACAAGTCCAGTGACTCCTTTTGCGCCAGGGTGCAGGCCGTCAACTGGCGTAACAATTCCGCATCCATAGTCGGGTTATTAGCCTACGTGTCCGGTCTACCTTAGAGTCCCCGCATCCTCCACCAGTGTGATCCTTTAACATACGAGCAGGCTGGACCAGGTAAATAATCAGACCAAAGACAGGTATAAGGGATGTCAATCTTGGTATATTTGTTTCACCTATACATTTAACTCAGGTTGTCTCTTTTAAGAAATAAAATTGAACTTAAAAAGGGTTTAAATTCACCAAAGTAAAGGCGGCCAAACCAAGGGCCTAATTACGGTCTTACTTAGAGCGTCTAAGCTCAAGGATAACGGTACTCCACATTAGGTCTTGCTGTATATAAGTCCGGTATACGCCCTCTGGTCAAATCACTGATCCTTGCCCGATTGCTCTCAGCCTCCTCCTCAGTCTGTCTCTCCAGCCTCCTTAAAGGGGGGTATTTCCTTCTTTTCTCTTTTCCCCTCTCCCGTCTCTCTTTCTCTTCTTCAACAAAATAGACCAAACACAACATTCCCCCCCTTGATTAGCACAGCTGGCCTTTATAAGTGTTTCTCTATCTCTTTGCCCAGTAGAGGCCTACTTTGCCCAGTAGAGGCCGCTGTAGCCCCCTTTCCTTTCCCCTCTACCCTGGACCTTTCACAACACGTAATCAATATCAATAAAAAATGTGTTTGATAAAACGTTTGATAATTTCCTTTTTTTGTCGGAAAAAAACAGAGGTTGCGAAGCAGTTTTGGTTGCATGAACAAAGGCAAAGGCGAGTGACACGCTAACAGCCAATCATGTAACAGTATCAAGTTTGGTTGCGCAATATTGTTGTCTCGTGTTGGATTCTTCAGTAACTGACACTGAAACTAATGTAGAAAATGAGTGCCGCAGCGAGCAAGGAAATTATTGATAAAACAGGAAAAGTCAGCTTGCCAGTACAGCAGTTTTTTGGATTTTATAAGTCTGACCGTAGTCAGACCAATGTCGTCTGCAAATTATGCAAAATAACGTTGTCCCCACCAAGACTGATAATACCACAAACTTGTTTTACCACCTTCTCACGTCTCAGGTGTATGTTTATATTTAACACTTTGCACTATTTTATTACACTTTATTAAGCATTTCTTAAGTACTCATTAATTTTGCACCTTAGTGTAACAGATAATTGTTAAGTGTTCATTGCGATTTTAGACTTGTTGGTTGTGTTGACATTTCTGCCTTTATAACTGAGGGGATTATAACCAGTGAAAGGTTAAGTTTTAAATAAAAAATTTAATTGAATTTAATGTTTTTTTTCCAGCTCCTTATTCCAAATAGGTCGTAAAACAGATCAATAATTATCGATATCGACCAATATGAAACAACTTATATCGTGATAGATTTTTCAGCCATATTGCCCAGCCCTTGCACAACATCAATGCTTCAGCATCTCAACAGAAAACATTGAGTTTAACATAATCATCCATGCCATCGTATGGACGATGAAACTACACAAAACACAACAACTTCCCAAAACAAAGACAAGAAAATACGTAGTGGTGACCACAATTTGATCTAAAGAAGCGACTTGTTAATTACCCCTTCGGAAAACAGCTGATTGTTGCGCACCAATTGCTCTCACTCTCTTCACGGAGAAACAGCTGATCAACGATGTAGAAAACTTGTAGTTCTGAAAGTTAAGTTTAACAACTTAAGGTAATGTTTATGTGTGTTTAATGTATGCCCTAGTTTGAGGTTGTTATTGCACTTCGTAAAATATTTTCTTTAAAAACAATGTAATATGGCACTTAATTGCACTTAATATGTTTAGTTTTTGAGAGATTAAGGCAATAAAAATGTAGCTTTTTCCGAAAATTTATTGTATATTATTGGTCTACAATAAAACCAAAGTATTTCTTATCCGATTACTCGATTAATCAATGGAATAATCGGTAAATACACAATTACTAAAATAATCAATAGCTGTAGCCCTAAACTGAATGTGTTGAATTAGGAACAATGTTTTACATTGTAAAAATTGGCCAAAACTCATTGTTGAAGTATTGTATTTGTTGTAAATTTTTCTCCCCTCCCATTTCCTCATGTCCAATTCCCCATGACTCTGCCTTGTCGGCAGGTCTGAGGCTCATTGGAGAGCTATATGATGTTGAAGGGCGCCCACATGTTTCCTCAAACCACATGTCAACAAGCAGTCAGGTTCCTATCACATTGCTCATCCAACACAGAAGCTTTTATTGATCAGATGCGCTGGAGGTTTACACATTCACCAACTACAGTTGAAATCAAACATATTAAACCCCCAATGCAACTAATGATGACTTCTCCAGGCTCAAAATTATTCAACCCCTTCATGACAAGCGACTTTAGTAGTTAGTAGAGCACCTTTTGCTGTTATGACGTGCTGCAAAGGAGATGCATAGCTGGACACCAGCCTCTGGCAGCATTCCTGAGGAATCTTAACCAATTCCTCATGAGCAATAGCCTCCAGTTCAGTAATATTCTTGGGTTTGCATGCTGTAACCACCTTCTTCAAATCCCACCAGAGATTTTCTATGGGGTCAAGTCATGCTACTGTGATGGCCACTGTAGAATCTTCCAGGACTTATTCTGAAACCAAGCCTTGGTGGAATTTGAGGTATGCTTGGGATCATTGTCCTGTTGGAAGGTCCAGTGATGCCCAAGCTTCAGCTTCCTCACAGACTAATCTCCTAGGGTTTCCTGATACATCAATGAATCCATCTTACCTTCAACACATTGCAGGTTTCCTGTGCCAGAGCATCACAGAGCCACCACCATGCTTCACTCTGGGCAGAGTTTTCAGCGTATGCTTCATTCCTCTTCCTCCAGACATACAGCCAAAAGTATCCAGTTCTGTTTAGCTACACAGAACAGAATCCCAAACTTGAGTGAAGCCCTTGATTAGTTGCATCAGGTGTGCTTGAGACAACACATGTTTTGCATATATATGTGTGTGTGTGTGTGTGTGTGTGTGTTGTCAGGGATTCTATTCAGGGGTTGAATAATTTTGAGACAGGTGAAGTCATAATGAGTTGCATTTTCAGTTGGATTTGGGGAAACAGTTTGATGCATTTGTTGTGTTGAGCTATTTCAATTGCTTTTGCTTGATTTTTATTCGTTGCAAACAGCTGAAAGTCAGTAAATTTTGACAATGAACCCGATTTGCAATGGGGGTTGAATAACTTTGATTGCAACTGTACATAAGGAGTCATGACATGGCAAGGTAGGTTAAGCAGACTTATCTATCTCTTATTCCAGGCAGCACTTTCCAATTTGTGGTTTGCTTCTGACAAATTCTGAGAAGCTCTGGTCAGGATTGAACCATGACCACCGTAATATAGCAGTCCTGTAAAGCAGCAAATGAGTTCACTATGCCACACAAGACCCCGCAAAACACTTTATAAACAAGACAGCAATAAGCAAGCAAGTTGTTTTCCATAAATATATACATACGGTAAAGAGGTTATTGCAATGTATTAGAATGTGAATATATATGTCAAATACCTTATGATTTCTTTATTAACACATGCACAATAGAATTACTTAAATGCAATTTTGATATATTTGGTTGTTTTCTCTTACCATTTAGACATTTGTCAATTTTAAGATAAATAATAATGCATTCTAATGGCTAAATGCCCATTTGAATTAGCTGTCAGCATAGCTGGCATATAGAAATCGTGAGTGTAAAGTAAAATAGTAGTTTTCTACATTGCAGTGGATTGTTGATGATTACATGAATATTACATTTGGGTTGACATCCATACAAGCATCAAACTTGTATTTCTGCCTCAACAAACTCTTATCTACACATTCAAGTAATAGCCTAAATATATTCTAATTTTGCTTGGAGTCAAGGGTGAGATTTAAATGTTCTCTGTTCCCTTTACAGCATCTATTAACCTTTTGACTGCATCTATCAGTGTGCATTTGAAATGTGGGACCTCTTTATGTAAATCATTTGCCCAGTTTAATCAAAACCATTTCAGTGTTTTGTTTGTCATAAAGCAGATGGTCTCAGCCAGAGCGACTTACAGTAAGTACAGGGACAATCCTGGAGAACCTTAAGGTAAAGTGCCTTGCTCAAGGGAAAACAACATTAACTAACTCTGGAATCATACCAGCAACCTTCCGACTACGGTCTGACTCCCTAACTGCTGAGCCACCTGTCACTCAGTGTTGTCTGAGAAGGTGGGTTAGCTTGATCCTTAAGCATGAATTCCAAATAAATAAATCACTGTTAAACAGATTATGATACAAATCTTACCTATGTTGTTGTTAAACAGGATTTTCAGTGTGTAAAAATTATACGCAAATTTCTGATTAATTTGCATTGAGGTGCAAGAAATCCCTCATGTTATTGTTTATTGGTCAATAGCCACCAATCTGTTTTAATAATGTATAATAAATTATTTGAGGAACCTTTTTCCATACATGTGACTTACTCCAAATTAAATGTTTTCATATTGAACAGAACAAAGGGTGTGTCCTTGCACAGTTACCATTACATTATCTTGTTTAGCACCTCCATCTGGGCCAACAGTTTAAATGGATTGCCTGTACTGTTGCAAGACCCCATATCAGGTGTGACTGAGGCATGCACGCATGTACATTATGCTTAAATGGAGGCAGATCCATGTTTCCCACCTGTATTTTATTCTGGGGAACAATACATTACTCTGGGGTTGACTGTAGGAAGAAAATTACTTTGTCTCTAAGGATACAAAGAACAAAAAGCTTTTTTAAATTAAAAATGTCCGACAGTGTTATGAATTACACAAAAGACAATAACAATAAATCAGCCAGGTCTGAGTTCATGTGCAGCCCGAGGCTAGCCATGTTCTGCAACATGAACAGTCACAAGCTGCTATTAATGGAATTGAGATCATTTACTTAAAATGTTCTACAGTACCTGTGAACCACAATAAAACACTAGCTGAAGGAAATTATATTCCTATTTTGGTAAAAAAATAACATTTAGCCTCATTTGACTCTTTTAAGACATAGGGAATGTGGTGCCTTGAAAGAGCTCCTGCTATTTGTTAGTTTGTGAGGGTACACAACAGCTTTTCAAATGCTGACAAAACCATCCCTGTTGATCGTTGTGGGACTCACGTCCATCGCTAGGCGACCAGGACTGTCAATCAAACAATCTCAAGATACATGCAAATCAGCCTGACTGCATGGAGAACTATTTATCTTAAAGAAAAGTTCTTACTTTATATAGACTACCATGAAAACTGAATAAAATACTTTTACGGGCTGGTGTTTTTTATCAACCTGTTTTTTATCCTGAAAAAGTACATAATAACAATGGCTGGAAGCAGCAAATGATATGTCAGTCTTTGATTTATAACTTCAAAATATGATTCAAATCCTGAATGCTGATTGCCTGAAGGCATGTCACCTGTATGTCATCATATTGCTTTTTACTATAACGGCGTTAAACCCGTTTATAATATAATTTTTTGACAACAATTAAACCTTTTAATCCAAAAATGAACATTAAGGAACAAAATTCCTTAAAATTATTTTAAAAATAATATTTAAAAAAGCTAAGTAACACTTTTAGACCCTAATCAGGATATTTGTTTTCTTTCACCTTTTTGAACGAAAATAATGAGTTTATAATGTATTGAATCTTTTCTGCCAACAATTCCTACAATTAATTTTTTTAATGATTATTTTGGGATGATTTAAAAAAAAACTATATCAACAGTAGCAAGCATAGGCTAGGGAAATAGGTCTGTAGGTGGAGAGAGAGAGGAGGGGCAAAGACTGTGGCCAGGCTCGAACCACCTCTCAGAGGGGCACGCATGGACGGGAGCTTAGTCCGCTACACCAAACTCTGCCAGCAATATTGCATTTCTTATTAAAAAAATATGTAGCATTTCTATTAGTTATATTATGATTGTGTCAGTTTTCATTAATTTTTTTACAATAACATTGTTATTTAGCCGATTCTCTAATCTTATCAGCAAATTTAAATGCCGTCTTTTCCACTCCAAGCTGCTAAGAATCCAGTTGCACACTTCCCAGTGTTTAATAGATTCACCAAAAACAGGTGCTTAAATACTGTACTGTAAGTTCGCTCAATGTGAAATGGAAATGCGAGTGCTTCAACATACAGTACAGTATTTTTCTTGGCATAAAATATGTGATTAATTAACTTGACAGACATGCTCTAGTTGAAACAATTATCCATCTTTTAGTGTAGGTGGAATTTTAATCATAGAACTCTAAAAATGTATCTATTCCTTTAAACCACTGCTGAAAATCAACGTAAATAGTCACTATCTAATTGATTGTTTTGGTGATTTCAATAGACTTTCAATTGAGGATTAATTTTCAACAAAAGATAATCCTACATTAAGACAATCTTTTGTCTAAATTTAGGATGATTAGATTTTGAATGGACAACTGTTAGCTGTTGTGACCCACAAACATCAGCTCTGGTGGTGCACTTTGCGTTAATATTGGTGACCTGGAAAAAAGTGGCCAGAATACAAAGCATAAAAGTCACTTTCAAATGTCGTCCGGGGTGCAGTGGTCACAACGGGGGGCTGCAGCACCTCCTGCCCCCTACCTTCCATGGCTATGATAGTCGGTACATTTCACTAACAACTAAAAGCTCTGAAGTGCAATGCTCAACATCTCAGCTGCTTTGGTTCTATTTGTATTTTGTATTTATTTATTTATAAAGCACCTTCCAGGCTACACAGTAGCTCCAAAGTGCTGTACATTGCAAATTATCTTAGTCAAAACAACAATTGAGAACAGAAAGAAGAAGATAAACAATAAAAATTACAACACCAATTAAAAGAGTAACATAAAATGCAAGAGAGAACAAGTGAGACTTTAGACGAAACGTAAAAATATTTAATGTTGGGGAAACTCTAACAAAAAAATGGTTGGTCGTTCTATAATCTCGGACCAGCAACCGCGAAAGCACGAACACCCTTGGATTTAAGACGTACTCGCGGGATAGTTACCAGGAGCTCATTTGAGGTTCTTAGTAATTTGTTTGCCTTAAAAGGCTTAATGAGCTCCAACAAATATTCTGGAGCCATATCATAAACTGCTTTGAAAACATAACTGTGTGTGACAATGAGAGTAATCTGGAAAAGTCAGTTATGATCTGAATGAAGGTTATGAATATAATACCATGTGTAAGGTTGAAAATCCTCTTTAATCAGCCAAACAAATCAAGGCTGCACCATTTGTCTCAACTGCTGGTGGGTGTTATACAAAACCTCAGATGATGTAAAATAGGGCTAAGATACAACAATAGCAAATATGAAAAGTAATTTCAAGAAATTATTAAATAGCTTGACAACGCTGTTTATAAGCTATTAAATGATATCAATCTTAACCGTCTCAATCTTTCACAGTGATGGAGACGTGTCTCATGATATGCTTGGGAAAGCAAAATAGGTCAACTTTCAGTAATCCTGGGAATGTTTGAAAATGTAGGTCCAAAAACGAACATTCTGAGACTTTATACAATCGACAAATATGTATGGAAGGTTTCATTTCAATGAGAAATGTGCTGTCAAAAAGTTATTGAATTTAAATCTACCTACACACATACTGTAGAGAATATAAAAAGAGTGCACTACAGTGTATGTGGAATTTACTCCGTGCCAGTGGTTTTGGTGCTTGTACTTTCACTCCAAAGCTTGCTTTGCTAATTGGCTTTTACTCAGAGAGTGTCACAGTGAGCTTTCTGAGAATGAATTTATTATTTCAGATACAGAAAAATGCTGATAAGACCTGTAATTATAATTTGTTCAGACATCCAGGAGCAATTATCAAACTCAAAAATGTGCTCTGTCAGTGTACAAAAAAGTGCCAAGGTTTCTCTGTAATTTTTGAGAGACATACACGGCTCCACTATGGCCTTTTAGACCTCGGCATTGTAAACAAGTCCTGTTTTATACTCATGCTCAACCAAGCGGAAATGTAAGCACAAAGTGTAGTTGACAAATGCACTATTAATGTAATAAATAAAAGATTCTTCAGTCAAACTAGCTGCCATTGCAGCTGTCATGTGGGGAGGGTAGTGAGGTCAATGTGAGACTGCCTTTCAGGGAGAGATTGGCAAACCTTGTATGCCCATTAGTAGGTCATGGATATGCCTGTGGGGATGGTGAGGTGAACTCCATTATTCACCCTACAACTGGATGTGCTGCTATGTGGAGTCATGTAAGTTTGATGTAGTTCCACACTCATACTAGCACACACTATGAACAGTACATCCTCACCTACACACATCGTAAATATCTTCTCAGCATCATGTACATGTTTTAGATCTAACATTCCAGCACACATGTCAACTACATCAAAAGATAGGGGTACTGTAGGTATTCTGGTGGTAGATGTAGGGTAGCATGGTGGTAGATGTAGGGTAGCCTGGTGTTAGGGGAAGGGTAGCCTGGTGTTTGCAGGATTTAACTAGCAACTGTCGGATTGCTATTAAATTCCAAATCTAAAATAGTGAAAAATCTGAAGGTCTCTACCAGGTCAAGGCTGTCAGTACTACCGTAATTGTTTCCATGTGATTTCTGAAAGTGAGACTGTTCTTAGTCATAAATAATAAGGAAACATGTTTGCCATATCCATTTTCAGCTCATAAGATCCAATCCAAGTATGAAGTATTCTTTCTTAGGCAGCAGTGATATAGGACAGGCCAGGGCTGACTCTCCAAGGCAGGGAAATTTAACTGCCAAGGGGTCCTACTTAACAGCTGGGGTCAAAACATGAATGGCTGAAGTAGTCATTGATACAGTAAGAGTGAGACTCCTCTCTCCTGGTTATCTTGTTATTAACTGTGTCCAAATGTGCATTATTAGCCTGCAGTGTAAGCTCTTATTTCAAGTTTCAACAAGGGTTCAATAACCGCAATTCCACTGAACATGACACAGGGGTCTGAACAGCTTTTCATTGAACTGACTACAAGTGTTTTCTGCCTACTGGAGTTCCAGCATTTGGGTTCAAACTTAAAAGCAACACCAAAGAATGCAAATCTATTAGAAAGACCTTTAGAGATTTCTTCCCCAATCAAAAGTTTTCATGTCCATTCCCCCTGACCCTGCGTTGTCGGCAGCTCCTCAGCAGGTGTGGGATGTTTGAGGGTGCTCACATGCTTCCTTCAAGCACGTGTCGATAAGCTATACTTATCACATTGCTCATTCAACACGGTAGCCTTTAGTCAGTACATTTGTGGAAGCATTACACATTCGTGGGAAGGTACGCTAATCTGACGTACAACTTCCCTTCCCCGGGAGGCACTGAAATACCATGACCAGGATTGAACCCTAAGTCTGCATTATGTAGGCAGACTTACGATATGGCCAGTCAAAATGTGAGTTTTTTACATATTGAATCTCCATTCTACTGGAACACTTCCAAGAATAGACCAATCGTTTACAATTTAAAGTAATTGGGAAACGTTTTGTTCAGGGATAGTATGTTAGGTTAGTGAGTTTAAGGTTAGGGTAAGGTCAGGTTAAGTTTAGGGTAGGGTTAAAGTAAACTGACTTTTTGCTTGTCATATTGTACTGTATTTTAACTTCTACTCAAGCTTTGGCGTTATTGCTGAACAAACTGTCAAGTACAGAATAAACACGCAGAATGTAACTTAACAACCCCCCAATCAATCTGCGCTAACTAAGGATTGCGGAAATAACCCAACTTTTTTGGTGTATGTGACAAAAAATTAAGACAATAGACATGTACAAAACATGTTTATTTGACAGGGTAATTTAATGGTACATGGAGCAAACAGGATGACTTGTGTACAGGTGAGCACAATCCTCTGTCCTCTGTTTCAGTGGATCAATTCTTTATCCTTGGAATCCCATTTTTGTATAGCTCCATTGTTGTATTCATCAAAAGACTCTGGTTTCTCTCTCTTACATTCACAAACCAAACTGGAGGGCTAGCTAGTTAGTGGCACAATGACCACGATTAACGACTTGCCCTTGCAGTCCCAGCCCTGTGAGAAAGCATTATCTGGGGAATAATGCAAAGAAAATGTTGGTTGTCCGCTGGTCAGTACCAAAAATAAATTAAGTTCAAGGAAAAATTGTTTTTTATTACCCATGGGGACTGTGTGGAATCATTCACCAGAGTTAGCAGGGCAAGCTGACTTGGATTTCTCAGAACCATAGGGCTAGCATCCGGTTTGGCAAAGTGAAGCAAATGCGGAAGTGCTTAAACCTGCATTTTATCTGTCTTCTGCAATACAGAATGATGTTCATTTTTTTAATTATGGTCTCATCGATTAAAAAAATAGGCAATAAATTGACCATGCCAGTGAAAGTTTGTAAGGTAACGTAGAGCGTAAGCAGCATTGCCAACACTCAGCTAACGTCACAGTCAGATACCGCCTCATCTAAAATCGTCACATCCGCAATCATGATGGCTGCGCCCGTAACGGCAAACTCGACGACTCAAATCAGATCTTTACAAACCAATAGGTTACCTCACATGTTACGTCCAGTACTATATATATGGTCTATGCTCAGAACTCTTTCATATTCTGACATCATCCACCAACTGTCGATGTAGATGAGAAGTCAAACCACTCTTTTGAATTCAGCCTCTGTGCTTCCTTCAGGAGACGAGAAAGAGAGAGGTGAGATTAGAATGTACAGGCTGTGCCAAGATTGTTACTGTAAAATCTAAATGATTTACATGTTTAAATAAACACAGAATAACACATTTAAAAATGGATCGAGAGGGATTTGAAAGGAGGAAGCAGGACTAGTTTGCATGACTGCATTGGAACCACAGAGCCAGTCATGTCCAGTAACAATCAGCCCTACAGCACACCCCTAACTATGCCTGCTACCTGGGGGTTGGAGAGGGAGAGAGAGATGGGAGGGCATCAAATATATTTTCTGTATAATTTTGCACCACAGGATAATAAAAATGAATTGAACAGTCCTTATAATTCAAAGCCAATGTGTGCTTAGTGCCCGTGAGGTTCTTCTTTTTGTTGTGTGGAAAATAGTCAGAGATACACAGAGACACACAGAGACACAAAGATACAGTAGGAGATATAGACACACACAGAGACACACAGTGATAGGAGATAGAGACACAGGGACATGCAGAGATAGGAGATAGAGACACACAGAGATAGGATATAGAGACACACAGAGATAGGAGATAGAGACACAGGGACACTCAGTGATAGGAGATAGAGACCAAGGATATAGGGACGGGGGACATGTCCCCCCCCCCAATGTTACGGACTGGCAATGTGGTCCCCCCCAATAATAAGAAGAATTTGTGAAAAATATATGGTGTGCCCCCCCCCCCCCAATATCAAACCCGTTCCACCTCTGTGTGCATTGCTGGATAAGTGTTTTAGTTTCAGTTAGGTAGATTAAAAAAAGTACCTGTAACTCGGGGCCTATGTGGGGAATAAATGTGTTATAGGGGTCTCCAGCTACCTATATCTAACATGAATGTCCACGAGACATGGCTTATATGGGCTAGTCTTAAGACAAACAATAGCCATAGATGTACAGTCAGGTAAGAAATCTATACAGATATACAGTAACTGTACAAACAAAATAGTTTATGTTGAACTAACTAACTAACTTATATTTATTGAAGAATGAATAAGATATGCAGGACCATCTGAACATATGTTTAGCTAGTAGCAAAGAAACAGTTAGGCTATCATCAGCACAAACTTTATAACTAGTTAGGTAACCTTAATGTTACAAAAATAGGGAAGCTCTTACCTCAATTTTTATAGCACAGTAACACATTTCTCATTTTCTCAGACAATCTTCAAAGAAGAATGCTCCATTTACTCTGGTCACTCTGACAACAAACACATTCATTTTTAACTTCAAGGTAGATTATTTTTGATCAGTGCATGTACAGGGATGGCAATGAGGTAGTGGAGACTAAGAGTAAAACACGGCTACCGGTTACTCAGTGACCAGAATAGTGTATAGTATTTGGCCTTGGGTACAGTATCCTGATTTACAACAGTCTATTTTAGGTACTGCACAATATAGATTTTTGTCTAGTTTCTTTTCAGCTGTTTGTGATATACAGTCATTGGCAAAATGTTTAGTTAAAAAGTTTGGTTGCCTCACGATTTCATTCTGTTTGATGAATCAATATATTGCTCCAAATTCCAGTCCCCACTGTAATCGTGATGGACCTGTTGATGGAAAAATACATTATAAACAAAAAGTGGGATCCTATTGTGCTACCATGAAGGCTGTGTTCACACCGGCAAACCTATTCTGAATAAGATTACATGAGATGTTTCTGCATCAGATATTTTTTCTAAGCAAATCAAAAGTGCAAAAAGTGGACAAATAGATCAGGGTTGGGCGTCTTGTGTAAACACTGCCTTAGACCGACAGTGTGTGCAATTAGGGAGGTTATGCGTGACTTGCGGCTCCTGTTAAGCTTCGGATCAACATATTGTTTTTGAAGCCTGAAAAGGATTTCCCCCTCTTTTACCCACCCCACCTCCTTCTTTCTCTCTCTCAGTAATTCTGCTTTCCCCGGCTGTTCCTTCACACACGGGGGGGTGCATCGAGAGGCCTGTTCCACCCTTGCTAATCCCCTGGAACTACTTGTCAGGGAGAATTCCCTCTCAATGCATGAGAGATGTTACAATAGAGATTTAGATTCATCTGCACATATTGTACCCCCCCAACACACACACAGAAAGACACTCCACACTATTGCTCCATTCGCCTCCATCAACTCTTTCCCATCCCCTCTGCTACAAACCCACCCACAGTTCAACACACAAAGTCAAATAGTCACAAAGTACCATTCCACAAGATGCTTCTTGCAGTCTGTTGGCAGCCTAACTAAGTGGAAAGTGCACTAGTCACGTGGGCTGCCTGTTGTCCCCAGAGGTTGGTACCACTGTACTGGGCCCTGATATATTGAGCCAGCTGAACAGCTCTGTGATGAGTCAAATACGGATAGGCATTCACACTGGCCACTGAATGGCAGGACGTGACGATCGCAAACACACCTCCATCTGAGCTCTGCATCACTGAAAGAATAATAGACTGCTTTGAGACACTCAGGAACAGGTGTGGTGTGTGTGTGTGTGTGTGTGCTTTAAGTGTGTAGCTGTGTGTGCCTGTACATGCGCATGTTCAGAAGATGATAAGAGACACAGAAGGACTCGTATTGTACAATAAGCCCTCATTAGGATTCATTGGTTGGTCTTCAGTTAATATTTCAGAGCCCCAAAGCTAAGAGATGCTGCTGTCAATGGATAGTCATAAATAGGAGCCACATCAACAAAAGAATGACAGGGACTGTTACAGTAGGCAAAACCATTAAAATAGGTCCAGCTTGAAAGGCAAGCACTTTAAGGCCTGTTGATTTCACAGCTTGAAAATTCATAAAATTAACGCTTTAGAATTCTTTTAGCTGAAATGTTCGCATTGCTGTATATCTCTGATAGCAAGTGTTCTGTATTTCTCTCCAATTTGTTTTCATCAGCCTCTGCTTTGCAGTGGGTGTGCGTTTGCTGTGGTATGTGTGTGTGTGTTTCTATGAGCCAGTAAGAGTACGACATGGTGGTGCAGCAATAGCACACATAAGGAATCACTTGACAGGATTAGGGTTTTCAGAAGCAAATCCAGCGGGATTCCAAGCGCACTCTCAAAGCCCATCGCCAACTGACAGTTTCATTGATTAGGTGAAGAACTCAATCACAATTGACGTTTAGAAAATAACCCCCATCTGTTCCCTTGCCAGTGGCGTTGTTTAAACTGCAATTGACCACGGCATATTGGCTATTGAGGATGAGTTTTTAAGACATGGGTCTAGTTGAATGAACAGTTCTCCATTGTGTTATTTATAAATAGATTATGCCTCCAGAGGGGGTCGAATGCCAATCAAATGTGTCAATCAATCCGTCCGTTGGTGAAAGCCACAAGCAATCAGCGCCGTCATAAATGAAACATTCTGGTGGACTCCCTGCTCCCTCTGCAACAGAACCACGTTAAAACATTCATCATCTTCTTTCTTCATTTTCTTCTTGATCATCTTCTCCCCTAGCAGTCTTTTCATGTTATCTCCTCTCTCAGTGTTTTTTGATGTGCCATCTCCCCGCATGCTGCCCTCTCTCTTTCTGAAGGCGGGTGGGCAGTAAACAGATTGGTGTTGTTTTGGCTGGTTAACCTTTACAGGGGTAATAGTCTGATCGGGTGTCTGCTGCCTCTGTCTCGGCTCTGACTGAAGTCAGTCTGCAGCACCTCAGATGGCCCTGACAGGCCCTATGCTGCTGGAGGAACTCTGGCAACGTGGAAGGGCGGTGAGTGCGGTCGGTGAATAACAGCAGGGAAACCATCTGAGGGATGTGTGCATTACCCTTTGGCAGCTGTACACGTCTTTCCTCATCCTGGCATGCAGTCTTTGCCTTTAGCTAAGAAGTGTTTATTTTATATGAAAGATTTGGACTGACTTTTTCCTCTGTTTCGTCAGAGCAGCTCCCTTGGGGCTCGAGCGTGTTGATCGGGACACGTGTCCTTCTCAGCACATTCCCCCTAACCTATCTGTTTCTTATCAATCATTTGCTCATCCAGCAAGTTACAGCCAAAACCCATGTGATTGGAAGGGAGTGCCCTCTCTGGACATTGACCATAAGCTTGCAGGTGCCCGACCCACCATAAGTAATTGCTAGAGCGTGACGAGGTAAGTCAACCCGTCCAACATCCCTACCACCCAATCTGGACTGGCTGAGGCAATTCACACTGACTTCAACAAGATTCCCTGTCACTGTCAGTATCCTGCAATCAAGATACTAACTCCTGATTGCAGTACGGCAGCTGTACTGCGAGGCAGTCCCTTAGGACCCCATTAGGTACAATTAGTAGGCTTTTTATTGGTTAACCTAGTGAATATAGAGACTTTTATCTAGAATTGTTAAAGATATATCTGCTGTGGGGTTAACGTGGCTTACTGCCTTGCAGGACAAACAACATCATGAAAGTCGAGCCTGACTATGGCTTCCCCGTCTTCGCCCAGAACCTACAGAATGAAGGTGTGCAAATTGGTATAACGCTGTCCGGGATTTGGGATAGATAAATTGCATAATCCACCTTGCCATGTCCCTCTCCAGCGACTCCTTTTGTGCAGATTGGGCACCTGTCTATTCAGTCGCGGAAGTATAATTGGTGAGCATAATCATCATGTACATGATCGGACTAAAAGCTCCCGTGTTGGAAGAGCAGGGCGAAAAGAATCAACTAGCTCTGCGACATGTGGTTGGATGAACCCTTCCAACTACGGTACATGTGAGCGCCCTTCACCATCCCTCATCTGTCCAAGGTGTTGCCGACATGGCAGCATTAGTGGGAAAATGGACAAGACCAAATAAGAGGGGAGGAAAATATGGGAAAAATTTTAAATTAAATACAAATAAACAAATACATAAAAAAACATAAGGGTGTAACATAACAAAATGTGGAAAAATTAAAGCGCTGTGAATACTTTCCAGATACACTGTACCAGTGATTTTCCCAGTGATTCCAGACCAGGAGTACTAGGACCCCTGTGTGTATTTGGCCTATCCACACTGGGTTCTGCTGGAGACTCATGACAACATAGAATTGCATGTTACACAACCATCAGGGTTACTTCAGTGGCAGTCCAGGCAGAGGAAAATTCAGTTGGTGGTACAGTAATAAATCACTGATGCAGCCTTTTATACAGGCTTTCTATTGAAGTGATTTCTGGCTGTTCAAATGTAAAGACAGGGAAGATTCGCTGCTGAAAATCCAAAAGTTTAAAATAGCAAATTTGTGCAGGAAATATATTATGTACCATTTTTTCCACATCTCCAGCCGAACCGATACAATAGATCCATCAGTACAATTTCCAGAATTGGCCCAGATCAGGCAGATGAGATGGGGGGGGTGTAATCATCTTTCTGAATACAAGCCAGGTTGAAGGCGTGACTTGAGGCACAGCCTCCCGAGCTGATGGGAGCTTAGATAACTATTTTTATTCTGAAAGCTACATCGAGAGAGGTAAAGAGTAGCCACCCATGTGGGTAAAAAAAGGAGAGATGAGAGGCAGAAACAAAAATTCACAATACACAAATATGGAGAAAGATCAGGACGGAGAAAGTACTGTAGATAGGGAGAAGGTTGAGGGACAGACAACTTAGACCAAAGAGATGGAATAAAGGGTAGATTTCTGGTGGAGGGCAGAAAGACAGAGTGAAGCCTGTATCTGTGATGGTTTTTTATGTTGCTCTGGTCTGTGTGTAATTACAGGCCCTTTGATGGGAATGCTCTGTAAGCAGCTAACAGAGCAGCAGAGATAAGATCGCAGAGGCTCACCCACTTTGTTGACACTATTAGAGGAGAAATAGGGCCGGTGATGCTGCTCAGTCTGCTCCGAGAGAGAGG
>JACXGM010002278.1:29994-48103 GCA_016801145.1 Umbra pygmaea
AGAGAGAGAGAGAGAGAGAGAGAGAGAGAGAGAGAGAGAGAGAGAGAGAGAGAGAGAGAGAGAGAGAGAGAGAGAGAGAGAGAGAGAGAGAGAGAGAGAGAGAGAGAGAGAGAGAGAGAGAGAGAGATAGTCATTGGGATGCAGGGCATGGGTGTTCCTGGCACAACACTGGAGACGGACAATGAATGTGTCAAGCCCCTCTGTGCACCAGGTGTAGCTGCAAAAAAAACAAGCACCGATCCCAGCTACCAAATAACCTGTCAGACCGACAAAGACTATGAGAACAATGAGGCAGGGCGGCCATTACGCTGCATCACCCTCCTCTGTCACTCATGTAAAATGTGACACGTGCACACAGAGTTGTTATGCCCCCTCAATGGTATTCTAAACACATAAAAATAGATGCAGTACATTCATGAATCACTTTTTTTATTCTTTTTGAGGAATTTAATGATTTGCTGGTTGACAATTTTTGTTACCGATGTTTTCATCCAGACTGTGAGTGGAGACATTCTCAAAAAAGGATTTGTACATTCTTGCTTCCTGTTTTAAGATGCCAAAATAATTCAGATTAACAATGTATAAAGGTATTCTCAGCGATACTTGCCCAAACCCCTGCCCCCTCCAACATTTTACACCGACAAGGGGGTATTTCACTTTTACGTCTTACTATCATTCTCATACATGTTCATCTTTATTTAATCTCTCCACAATGCTTGTTTCCAGAATTTACAATAACTTTTCTAGTTTATATGTATTGTGGTTGACCTCTGTAAAGTCACCAACTTCCTACTAATGCTGCAAATTAGCCCTAGGCTAAACCTGGCATGCTGAAATTCATCTACTGAGGTATGACTTTGATACAACTGGTATGACATTGCATCTGGAAAGTATTTACAGCGCTTCACTTTTTCCACAATTTGTTATGGTACATGCTCATTCCAAAATGAATGAAATTCATAATTTCCCTCAACATTCTACAAATATTACCCCATAATGACAATGTGAAAGAAGTGTGTTTGAAATCTTAACAAATTTATTAAAAATAAAAAACAAAAAAAGCACATGTACATAAGTATTCACAGCCTTTGCTATGGCACTTAAAATTGAGCTCAGTTGCATCTTGTTTCCACTGATCATCCTTGTGATGATTCCACAACCTGATTGGAGTCTGCCTGTGGTAAATTCAGTTGCTTGGACATGATTTGGTAAGGCACACACCTGTCTATATAAGGTCCCACTGTTAACAGTGCATGTCAGAGCACAAACCAAGCCATGAATTCCAAGGAATTGTCTGTAGACCTCTAAGACAGGATTGTATTGAGGCACAGACCTGAAGAGGGGTACAGAAAAATAACTGCAGCATTGAAGGCCCCAATGAGCACAGGGGCCTCCATCATCCATAAATGGAAGAACTTTGGAACCACCAGGAATCTTCCTAGAGCTGGCCGCCTGGCCAAACTGAGCGATCGGGGGAAAAGGGGTTTTCCCTTTGGAGAGAGGAGAACGTTCCAGAAGAACAACCATCTCTGTAGCACTCCACCAATCAGATCTGTATGGTCGAGTGGCCAGACGGAAGCCAGTTTGCCAAAAGGCACCTGAAGGACTCTCAGACCATGAGAAACAAAAATTTCTGGTCTGATGAAACAAAGATTGAACTCTATGGCCTGAATGGCAAGCCTCATGTCTAGAGGAAACCAGGCACCGCTTCCTACTACTTCCTACCTGGCCAATACCATCCCTAAAGTGAAGCATGGTGGTGGCAGCATCATGCTGTGGCCATGTTTTTCAGCGGCAGGAACTGGGAGACTAGTCAGGATCGATGGAAAAGTTATGCAGCAATGTACAAAGACATCCTTGCTGAAAACCTACTCCAGAGTGCTCTGGACCTCAAACCGGGGCAAAGGTTCATCTTCCAACAGGACAACAACCGTAAGCACCCAGCCAAAATAACAAAGGAGTGGCTACAGGACAACTTGAGTGGCCCAGCCAGAACCCAGACTTGAACCCGATTGAAAATCTCTAGAGAGATCTGAAAATGGCTGTTCACCGATGCTCCCCATCCAACCTGATGGAGCTTGAGACGTCCTGCAAAGAAGAATGGGAGAAACTACTCAAAAATAGATGTGCCAACCTTGTTACATACTCAAAAAGACTTGAGGCTGTAATTGCTGCCGAAGGTGCTTTAACAAAGTATTAAGCAGAGGCCGTGAACATTGTCATTATGGAATATTGTTTGTAGAATTTTTAGGGAAATAATTAATTTCCTCCATTTCAAAATAAGGGTGTAACTTATTGAAAAAAGTGAAGCACTGTGAATACTTTCCGGATGCACTGTATGCACATACGTATAAAAGCATATTATACATCCAGGGAATAATGGGAGATAAAGAGACATCTTTGTGAATCCAATTTCGCAAATCCCTTTGGCACCCTAAAATGGTGGGACTATGTACTAAATGTGTTGTACTATCTAAGTGGTCCATCCAATATGATGAAGCATATGTGTACATTAAACTTGACAATCCATACTTTAACCACTTACCGTAGTCATTGTATGATATCTATAACAGTATTTTAGAATATAATTTAAGAAAATGTTGGTCGCACTATGTTTAAAAAAAAAGTGACAACCAGGATATTCGTTTAATGGTGCGGTGCATAACCTATACCATAAAAGTAAAATGTCTAACTTTCCTTTTGTTCATATTCATCAGGAGAACTGTCAGCTCTATTTTGAGGCAGGGGCACTTCAATTAACCAGGAAAGTGTTGACACCAAAAAGCCATTTTAGGCTATCTGGTTGAGGTATCTAGCCCGCGTAATGCATGCATACTAGCAAAGACTAGCATTCTGTTTAATCTGTTATTCAGAGTTTAGCAGAGATGCAGAAAAGGATATTTCACTTTTTGAAAAGAAAGTAGAACCATCAGTCGAGAGGATACAGCCAGCTGAAGAGGTATGCTTAGATATGCAGGAAAACGGTTAAAATTAGCCATAATGCTCTAGATTGCCAGAACAAGCTGTGTAGGAGATTCAAAAATGTTACATTCTACAACTTAAGGACAAAACCCCAGTTCAGAACGCCCTTCCTTTTCCCTAGACATCCTCATGCATTTTGTGGCCTTCATACTTCACGAGGACCCTGACACAACAGGCACAATCATTCATGCAAGATAATAATCAAAAAAATGTATATTCTGTATGCCTTTCATCCAAAGGATTGTAGTTAGCCTATGGAGCTGTTCAATGTTTTTATGCATGTTTAGACTGTGATCTATGTTTCATGTCAATGCATTCTCATTACAAAAAGTCAGTAACCATACTGTACGTCATGTATGGACATTTTGCCGAATTACGCAGACAGACTTACGACATGGCCATTCAAATGTGAGCTTTCATATGTATTGCATCGCCGTTCTACCAGAACATTTCTAAGAATTGACCAATCGGTTACAATTTAAAGTACTTGGGGAACGTTTAGTTCAGGGATATTATGATAGGTTATTGTTAGGGTAAGGTGAGGTTATGGCTAGGTAAGTTTAAGATAAGCTGAACTCTATTACGTTTCATAACCGTACAAGTCTTTACATTTCCATGGCTCTGGAAACACGTGTACAAAGTTCATGTTTTGTACGACTTTTATTTAAGTATCGCCATAAGAACAGCTTTTTCATGTTGTTTAGGAGATAAAGTTATCAAAACAAGACCAAATAGAAGAAAGAAGAATAATGTCCATTAGAATGTGTTGATATTGAAGGGGGGAAATCAATAGGACGTGTTTGTAATGCGATAGCCACTGGATAGAGGGATACATTTGCTCACACTTAGTCATAAAGCTGCAGGCTGTGGTTTATTTCTCACTGTCAGTTCAGGTTCCACAGCACCTGGGGTGACCATGAAGTATAATGCAAGCACCAACACAATGTAGACCACTATAACCTTCTCCGCAAAGTCTTTGTTGTTGTTTTTTTACTGTACAGTATTAAGTTAATTTGTCTTACTGTATAACATAAAGCACAGTGAAGATTGTGCATCCATTATTGTGTGTACAGTTACAGCAATTAGCTCACTTTAAAGAAGTATTGCAACATAACAGGAATAAGCGTATCCCTTTATGAAGCATGTGATTATTATCAGTGCTAACGTTAAAATACACAAACTATACAATAGAATGGGATTTGTCCCCAGGCGGCTTTAATAAAGAGCTCAGAGTTTGTTTGAAAGCTCAGGCAGCAGTTAAGAAACAGCTCGTTTTGCTCAGCAACATGGTGGAATGGTAATAGCGGGTTTGTTTACCAGATGGGAAGATGGAGGTCGCTTTCCCATTCCTGTTAGTGAGTGATCCACGCTCCACTCCCACACACAGTGACTGCTGTACTCTACAGTGTGTTGCCCCCCCTTCTCTCTTGGTCAAATATCGGATTTGTGAGTCATACCTGGCCCTCTGTCCCCGTGGAGGCTCGCTGGGCATCTTAAAATACACTCTGGCACAGCAAGCATGGCAGACCTGAGGCCCAACAACCAGCTTCGCACTCACACAACCCCCCCAGGGGAGCGGGAGGGGGAGACAGTGGAGGGTAGTTGTGGGGGAAGGAGAGAGATGAGATGGTTAAAATACACTCTGGCACGGCAAGTGTGGCAGACCTGAGGCCCACCAGGCAACCTAGCGCTCATACACCACACCCGGGGCTACAGGATGTGGAATCAGTGGTGGGGGCTGTGAGTGCTAAAATACACTTTGACCAGGCAGATCTAAGCGAGAGCACACACCTCGGATAAGCCCAGGGAATTGCTAATTGAAGTACATACTGTAAACACTGGATTGCTGATTCCATGGACTTACAATGTGGTCAGTCGTGTTTGTATTCTCAGTGGGAACCCTCCTCCATAGCACCTTTTCTGTGTTTGCAAACATTGCGTTACAAGGGTAAGGGTCGCAATGTCACTGGCAGAGCTGAACCATCGCCCCAATTTACATATTGCTTAGCATTTCACACTAATTTGGATTATAATAGATTAAATTTGGATTAAAATGTTTGGATTGCCTGAATGCCCATCTTGCATAATTTTTGTGTCATCATCAAAAATCAACTGCATTATGCGAATCATTAGAAATGGTTTGGCTAGCTTTTGCTACAGCAGATGTCTACAACCGTTAGCATTCTAGCTAACAATTGATAAATCACATTTTTTTTTGCAAAGGCAACCACCAAATACAATATTAAATTAGCAAATGTTCAAGTTAGAAATAAATTAAAATTGTAACCGCATAAGACCAGACAAACATTTATTTTCAGAAATAATTATAACATAGATCTAGGCATGGATAAATGTTAAATGGGGGCAGATGGGATGGTCAATTGTTTCTGCCACCATGATGCACAAATATGTTTGATGTCCGAGGCTTGTGTTCTGAAAAATGTCCTCAGGAATTAATGGAATTCTACAGTTTTCAATTAAATATTTCATGGCATGTGTGCATTGCTATGTCAGTATTTTGGGGTACAATTGATAGCCTGTTACACCATGGTAGTCGGTCTGATTCCCGGATCCAGCCATATGCACAATGTATACACGCATGACTGTAGTGCTTCAGCTTCACCACACACATCATGTTTTGTTGCCATCAGCTTCATGTCAATGTTTGCCCAGAAACCAAGTGAAAGCTATTTTTCCCTCATTATTTCAATTCACAAGATGGAATGAACACGCATCAGACATTTAGAAACAAACCAGCTTCGGCGCTGCCGTTGGACCTGACACAATGCAGAAGGTATATCAGCTTTTAATAGATTTCATGTGAAGCATTCCCTCAATAGCTGATAACAATCCCTGACAATGATGGCAGTGGTGTAGCAGAGCCTTAAGTTATAGAATAAAATGTAATAAAATGTATAACTTAAGTAATAATGGAACTGGTATCCATAAGTAGCACATGTACTTCCATGTACTTACTGTTTAGCCTTCAGTGTTTATGGTTCCGGCTTTTGAGTGGCACAACAACTAAGATGCTTGAGGGAGGACAGTCACGTGTTGCAAAGCAGAAGATCACTGGTTTGGATACTCGGAGTTGACTATGTCATTGCACATGGTATAACCAAAGGAAGACGACAAATGCATTTCTAGACCTTCCATGGTTTTTTTCTGTTACAGTGGAGGATGGGTACTAAGAGGACGTGGGGGTACTGCCCCCCCATCCGCCAAATATATATCTTGGGTCAGGTATAGTATGTGCATCTATCCTGGAGGGTATAGATGGGTTTAAGGAGAGGAGAGGGAGGAGGGGAGTTTATAGAACATAGTGAAGTTGATTGGTGGAGACAGCAGGAGGGAAGTGTTTAGAAGAAATGATATGGAGCCCCACTAGGGGAGATGAGAAACACAGACTAACTAGCTCTCTAGCTGAGGAACTGGCAGAGACACTGTCCCTTGTGTCATGTGTGAATGGCTAAGGGGGGAAACGGCGAGGCAGTCTTCTAAGAGGGAAGAAGGGGTGTGTGGAAATGCGGGTGAGGAGAAGAGATAATGGAAGCGCCTAACTAGCGCTCCCTAGTTGGCTGTATAGATTGGCTGGGAGAGTGCGTCTGGTTGTGTTTGTTGGGGGGAAGGGGGCGGGTGGAGAAAGTGGTAGAGGCATGGGGCGATAAGGGAGAGAGGGATTATTGGCCTTGCTGAGAGAATGGTGAGAGAGCAGAGGGAGGACGACTATAAACTGGCTTGGAAGAGTGAGAGACTGTAGAGAGAACAGGGATGAATAGACAAAATGCGACTGGTGGGGTTGCACAACGGGCAAGAGAAGAAGAGAGACAAAGCTTGAATTTTCTTTGCCCAGAAGACTGTTAAGTGACTGGGAGAGGGAGAGAAAGAACGTGACTAGCCGGATGGAGAGCCACTGAACGGGACGGGCGAGGGAGCGGACAGGGGCAGAGCCGGGCGGGAAGGAGGAAGCAAGTTAGCAGGGAGAAGCGGGATGCTGGCTGACGTCTGAATGGCTTGGGGCAGATTGGCTTGGCTGAGGAAAGCTGGCAGCCTCAGGGCCTCCGTGGACAGGAAGTGTCTGCTGATCATCAGTGTGGGAGTGTCTGCTTCCAGAGAGAGAGAAATGGGGAGTGGGGGGGGTGGAAGTCACTGTCTCCAGGGAGATAAAGAGAGTTAGACAGACACAGAGGAGAGGGCATGTATGGCAGAAATGAGAGAATGACAGTCTAGAGTGAACGACACACAGAGGCTGACACAGAAGCCAGAGAGAACATGAGAGCCAACCGTCAGAATGAAAGCTCCACTCTCTGTTTTGTTTGGCAGTAGCAAGTTCTGGTGTGGAGAGATTACCCGAGCCCAGCCCGGGGGTCCGTGTATGGCCGCAGTCATTACCTCAGCCCTGCTGACAAATTGCTCTGCAATCTGAATACGCATCTTCCCCTGCACAATCTCTTTATGCTAAAGTAGGCTTTGGTTTGAGCTGTCCTTTTGATATAATGGGAAAATGTGAAAAAGGTGTTTAAACTGCTCCATATCTTTGTAGGTAGACATTATATTTGACAGTAAACTGTCTATACTGTACAGTTGTTGATCCATAGAGGTCATTCAGGCTAATTGTAGTTTGCATAGCATAGCCTGTTAATTAACTAACGATTTCTTCAGATGCTAGACTTTACATCATACTGTAAACACTGAAATAATTAAGAAAATATGTATAATGTTTGCATTAGAAATGCAATTTTTAATCTCAAACCGGCTTCTCTATATAGATTATGGAGTAATGTTCATTTTCTGTCTTTTTTTCTGTTTTCGAACGTGTCTTCCAATGGCTGTTATTTCTTTTAAGTAAAAAAAGTAGACACCTATTTTGCTTACATTTGTAATGGTTTAGTTGTTTTGTTGCTACTAATAAAACAGATTTGAAACAGGTGAATGTGGTCCCACCCAGATTCCATGTTCATTCCCAGGGCCCAGTGTGCTGTCACATTGTGTCCATGAAGTGTGTGCCCTGGCATTTGGTCACAGACAGCATGAGGTCAGAGTTCGCTCTGTCAGGAGACCCGCTGTCAGTTCCGCCTTCGCCATGGAGACTGTCACCCAAACAGTGCAGACAGGCTGACTGATGTCAAGATATAGTTAGAATCTAATCATGCAACAAATAGAAACACTGGCTTTCTTACAATAGAACCCAGCTTGCTGTCATCAAATTTGTTTAGGAGAATAATGTCCTTTCAGTGGAGTTTGGAGTTTTGTTGTTCTTTGAGTTTTTTCTCTGATTAAGCCAATGTGACACAGAAATGTTAAATAAATCTGGCCTGGATGCTATCCAACTTTCTGTTCTTATCTCCTGTATTATTGTGACAGTACTCAATGGCTTTAACACTGAGGTGCACTCAATCTCTCTAAGCCATCAAAGTACTACAGATACATCTGAAAAATGCTTTTTAGGTTTGCATTTATATTTTAGTCACTTAGCCAATGCTCATATCTAGAGCAACTTACAGTTAGTGGATATACTTTAAGATAGCTAGGTTAGACAACTACTCAGCCCAGTAATACTAAATAATAACAGATGTGTTTGAGAGGTTTTTTGAAAACAGACAAGGACTATGCTGTCCTAGCTAAAATGGTAAGCTGGTTTCACTGTTAAGACCTAACTGAGTAAGATCCATCCTTCCTTAAGGCTTGTATGGCCAAAGAGACCAGTGGCAAAAAGCAGGCACTTGGAAGGCTACTGTACTAACAGCTAATGTAGCTAGATAGCTTAGTATTTTAGCAAATGTTGTACAATGCGTGGTTTGGATTTCCCATTTCTATAGCTTATCGTAGCTAGCTAGCTTAGTATTTTAGCAAATGTTGTACAATGTGTGGTTTGAATTTTTCATGTTGCTTATCCTGCTTTTGGTATAACTAAAACTACAAGTCCCAGGCTAATGGTTCCGGACAGCAAAGAATAGGTAGCACATGTATTAAGTTAGCCAAACTGGTGCACTTGTTGTTTTGTCTTCAAAATAAAAGTACCCCATTCTACTTAAAGTTAGCTTTTTGTTTGCATATCAGCATTTACATTCCTCCATCCCTAAGGAGCAATGTCTATTTATTTATTTATTTATTTATTTATTATAATAAGTTTTTTACATGGCTTTATCCAAAATGTCTTTGGATGGGTCTACTACACATTGACTGGAACAAAATGAACAAGAGAATATTGTTCGGAAGATGCCGGATCTACTGAGCGTGAATATACCAAACTAAAAACTATTTGGTAAGTACTCCATTTCAAATCATATCTTTACCCAATAATGTTTATAATTAGCATTCTTCCGCTTTTTTATTGAATTAACAACATATCAATGGCTTTGTAAAAACCTAACTGATTATTGTTGGGAGAGTTTTCTGAGAGGTAATCACAGAATGCTTTTGGATTAGGAAGAAAATTGGAATTACACTATCTTTTCTGGCGTAAGAGGTGTCAAGGGTTGGGGAGAGCCAGGAGAGGTGGGTCGAAGACGTAGAATCCATAGACAAAAGGGAGAAGGATGTAGCAGATGGGAGAGACAATAGTATAGAAGAAGAGAAAGTAGTAGGGACGAGACAAAGGAGATTGTAAAGACATATTACCATCTGGGTAGGGGCTGGGTAGGTACTGTTGGAGGCGAGAGAAAGAGAAATCTAGACAAAGAATTGATCAGAGACCTGCACTGTGAGTGGGAGGAGACTGGAAAAGGGTAGGGTCAAAAGAGGCAATCGGTGGAAGGAAATTCATCAAAGGCAGACATTAGGAGGTCGATGTTGCACAGAAATGTATGAGTGGTGAACAATTGTCAGGAAATTAGCCATCAAGCTTATTGAGGAAATTTCCAAGGCCACCCGCTGGACGATAGATGACAACAATGTTAAGCTTAAATGGACAAGTGACATTGACAGCTTGGAGTTTAATGAGGACAAAGACAAGTGAGCGAGAGTGAAGAGATCTGCACTTTGGAGAAATAAGCTGGAGTAGAAGTGTCTCTATTTCAAAGTGTCCAAGCCAAAGGAGTAGAAGTGTCTTTATTTCAAAGTGTCCAAGCCAAAAGAGTAGAAGTGTCTTTATTTCAAAGTGTCCAAGCCAAAAGTGTAGAAGTGTCTTTATTTCAAAGTGTCCAAGCCAAAAGTGTAGAAGTGTCTTTATTTCAAAGTGTCCAAGCCAAAAGTGTAGAAGTGTCTTTATTTCAAAGTGTCCAAGCCAAAAGTGTAGAAGTGTCTTTATTTCAAAGTGTCCAAGCCAAAAGAGTAGAAGTGTCTTTATTTCAAAGTAAGGCTGGGCAATATATCGATATTATATCGATATCGTGATATTAGACAGATTATTGTCTTAGATGTTGAATATCGTAGTATCGTGATATGACAAAAGTGTTCTTTTAATGGTTTTAAAGGCTGGATTACAGTAAAGTTATGTAATTTTCTGAACTTACCAGACTGTTCTAGCTTTTCTATTATTTGCTATTAACCCACTTAGTTATTATATACACATCAATCATGATTATTTATCAGAAATCTTGTTGTGTAAATATTTCTTTGTAAGCACCAATTGTCAGCCCTACAATATTGCTGCAATATCGATATTGAGGTATTTGGTCAACAATATCGTGATATTAGATTTTTTCCATATTGCCCAGCTCTATTTCAAAGTTTCCAAGCCAAAAGAGTATAAGTGTCTTTATTTCAAAGTGTTCAAGCCAAAAGAGTAGAACTGTATTTATTTCAAAGTTTCCAAGCCAAAAGAGTAGAAGTGTCTTTATTTCAAAATGTCCAAGCCAAGAAATCAAGTGTCTGAAGGGGAGCAGAGGCCAAGAAGAAATCTGCCTTGTCGACATTTTCTAACATTGACACAATCCAAGACATCTATTTGACAACACTCTTTGTTTTAAGCAATGCTGCCACTTGACATGGCTGCCGCTGATGAAAATGGGCAGGGTTTAGTACTAATGCCAATATATGATTTCTTAGCAAAGTAGAAACTCTTTCCCTTCACTACTTCACTCATTATTAAACACAATTACAAATTGCCCTGATCCTAAATCCTAGCTAGTTGAACTAAAAATCAGCTGAGAGTAAAGCACCCATCCGTAAGTCACATTTCAAGTAGTGTTGGGAAGATAGACATCCCTAACTCATAAAAACACAGTACTAGACAGCAATACAGTAAGACAAAAAGGAAGGTGTCAAATAATGGCAGAGTAGGATTCCTTTAACTATCGATTTAGAAACCATTGAACCTTGTGTCTCCACACCTTTTGGCAGTCAATGTACAACCAGCAGATCTTTGCTCTGACAGGAGTACAGCTTGATTACCACCCCAAGAGCATTTCACTATTAAGCCTATGGTCTCATGAGTCATCTCAAGTACCCCATGTGGATAGACCACTTACCCTAGGGTCCTAGTACCCCTGGGCCCGCATTCACAAAACATTTTTCTTACTGCTAAAAGGACTCCTAAACAGTACTAAACGTTTTTAGATAAGAGTATCCTCTTAAAACCTATTCACAGAGCTGCTGAGACCAATTTTTGGTAAGGAATTCTCAAAACATTTACGCTAAGAGTAGGGGCGTTTGACCTTGTTGCTATGGATGATGCAATGTTCCATGAACAAGCTAATGTACTACATGTATGCCTGCTGTGATTGGTTGATAGGAATGTGTGACTGTCACTGAATTAATCAATTCATAAAAAATAAATTAAGCCATAATGTAGAACGTTTGATGTTGCCATATTGAAATAAAGATATTCAAATTAATATGTAGCCATAGTGTCACTGATTAAACATGAAACTGAGATTTATATACTGACTATAAACATGAAATGCAGAATTATATACTGACTCATCGGTATATAATTATCCGTTACAAGTTTAATTAGTGATGCCACAGCTATAGTGTTATTTTAATATATAGATTATGTTCAGCAAATTGTCTGCCTCTTATATCTGTCAGTTCGTAAACAATTAGCGGATTGGCGGATATGCAGCAGTATTTTCAATATTAGACTAGAACTTCGACCTTTCTCTACATCTGGCAAACCAAAACAAAATCCAAACTGGACGCAAGGACAACTTTTTCATCTCAGGCAAAGAGAGATTTAGAAGTTGGGATAACTTTGAACAAAAAAAAGACACTTAAGAATACATGCCAGCAAATGAATGCGTCTTTCTGTGAAATGCACTGGTATTTTGTGGAGTCTCAGAAGGGTGAATATATTGCAGAATTTAAGCGACAAACTGCCACAGGTTATAGGGCAATTATGTTCAACTAAACTAGACCACAATCATTCAATGTATATCAGCTATAGAAAAATAAACAAATATTTTCATACATACATTAAACTCGCTATACATGTCATCGCAAACTATATTGAAATGTAATGTAGGCTATAATTTTATAATTAAAATATACTTTTAGCCTTAAAATGTTTTGTGAATGCGGACCCTGGTTGGGAACCCATGGCTTAGAGGATGGGGGTTGAAAAATAGTCCCTGAGGTTGTACACTGTCCTCTCTGTTATCTGTTGAGTTAGTCTTCGGGGCCTTGTCTGTCTGAAGATGATAGCATTGTGACCCTGTTGATAGGGAAGATAGACGGTTGCCTTTACTATGACAAAGAATCATCCTCCAGCTGTAGCATATCTTGGATGTGTTTTGCAAATTGTTTTTCTTATTCGACCGCGCACACCGCGCATTGCTCATCCTTCACAGCGAGAGTGAATGAGCAATAGACACATAGCTGACACAAGTGCAAGAACTTTCCGAATAGAAAAATAAACATCCCTCTGCTTGCTCAAAATGAGTTTTCTTCTGTGCTATGTATTCAATCATTACCAAGGTTTGAGACTGTAACCCCTAACCTGTCTTTAGAAATGTCCACCTCGCTGTTTTGTAGCCGACACTGTGAAATAACAGTGGAAAGGCCAAGCCACACTAATTTACTTCACAGCACATTTCTTCTGAAGTAAACGTGTCTAACCTTTACACAGTAACCTTGCTTCGTCACCTTTCCTTATAAACACGCCAGTTGAAATATCTAATTTAATGTCAGTAAGAAGACTGGACCTCTCTTTCTCCCTCTCTTCAAGTTTCTCACATTCTTTTCCTTCTCTCTTACTGTCACAGCTCTCGCTTTCTCTCTCTGTCTCTCTTCCTGTCACAGCTGTCTCTCTTTCACTGTCTCTCTTCCTGTCACAGCTGTCTCTCTCTCTCTCTCTGTCTCTCTTCCTGTCACAGCTCTCTCTCTCTGTATCTGTCTCTCTTCCTGTCACAGCTGTCTCTCTCTCTCTCTTTCTCCCTGTCACAGCTCTCTCTCTCTGTATCTGTCTCTCTTCCTGTAACAGCTGTCTCTCTCTCTCTGTGTCTCTCTACCTGTCACAGCTCTTTCTCTCAGCTCTCCCTCTGCCCTGTGCTTTATTCATTGCTTTCTGTCTCAGCTCTTTACCTTATGTTTCTGTCTGCAGCTCTTATACCGGTACTCTTTTTAACCCTCCGCCCCATTCCTTGGACTTTCAGCCTTCTTTTTCCTCTCTTTAGACTCCAGGCCTTGACTCGTATTCAAAGAGGTAGGCGGCACTTTGCGGTGGTAGATCAATAAAAGTGTGTCCCCTATAAGAGACTTCTGTGTTTTCCCCCCATTGATCCTGTCAGCCCAGATACATTTAAGCGCTAGCCGAGTGATTACCCTTAGCAAACCTAACTCTGATCCATACCGCAAATGGCAGGCAGCCGACATCAGCTCTGCGTAATTGTGATGCTGAAAATAGGGCATTGTTAATCCCCCTACCCCCCCTTATTCTCTGAGCCTGAATTCCATTTCTGGTGGTTCAAGTCAGTTTGATTTGAATTGTGCTTTGGTTGCTTGTCTGCACTGCCTGCTCAGGCTGCAATCACTGCACTACCTTATGTCTATTGGAGGCTGGAGCTGTCAGAGAGGAGGAGGAAGAGGCTGAAAGAAGGATTGAACCTCCACTTTAGAGACCTCTAAGTTGTCTAAACATTGCCAGATTTTAGCATAGTCAGTGGGTGGATTGACTGCATTGGAGAACTGGGGTAGACGACTCCAGGAGTATTGCAGGGTGTTCCTCCAGGTAGGCACCAGTTCAGACCAGGACTACCAACAGAAATGTCTGGGCCCCTGAAAAGGTCCAGTGAATGGGCCGCCCCCAGTGCACTTTTGACGTATTCCTGGCCTACATGGGGCCCCCCCTCGGCTGGGCCTCAGAAAGCTATCCCCTTTTCCCCCCTTATGTGCGGCCCTGGTCCAGACCAGCTGAGGTAATTGATCAGTTGAGTGACTGCCTAAATCCCACACACCTGGTCTTTCAGGTTGGTTTAATCAAAAAACTGAAGTGCCTTGTCTCACTCCAGGACCAGGGTAGTGTACCCCTGGAGAAGCCTGTCTGTTGTCTATTGTCTCGCCTGGTAATTAATGGTTAATTGGAAAAGGATGCAATACTGAGGTTGCCAAGTTAATTTAAAACACATCTAATGAAAAGAGCAGAGAACAGCCTGATCAATGTGACTTCTACAAAGCCAATCACTGAAGAAAATTGGAATCTGCTTGACTTGATGAAGCGAGATGGCAAGAGACAACCTAGGAAAAAATCAAAACCACCTGTTGTTACTACCCAACACCAAGGAGGAAGTAATCGAGCTCAAAAAGATTGTAATTTAAACCCTCTTTTTCGCACAGTAGATGTAAATTACAAACTGCATTTCACTTCATTTGTAGTCCATTAGCTGGCAGTGGGCAAAATGCACAGGTGTTAAATCCTAATCGCCGACCATTTAGACCCTAAGCGTTTCAAAGTATTGTGAAAATAGTAACGTGGGAAGCTGTTAGTCTTACTCTCATGTATTTGCCAATGAGTGGTTTAGCCCTTTTATTTGGCTGGAGGTCAAAGTGCTAATTAAAAAAGCAGGCCCTGGAATAGTGAATGATTGCTATGGACAGATGAATGCTATCCGTGACCCAATGGAAGTTGTGTGGAGCAATTGTATCAACAGGCCATGTAACATGGTGAAAATAGTCAGAGTTGTGCTCTTGAAATAACAGACAACTCTACTGCTGCTTCCTAGTTCGTTCCCTGCAGCAAAAAAGGTCAGGAGAGAGAATGTTTCTAATTTGTTACAGGCACTGTTCATGAAAAAATGGGGTGTGACTCAACAGTCAGACAGCTGATCAATGACCTTTGCATCCCATTATACCAACAATATTTGGCTCTTTTAAAACACTGCAAATAGATATCCAAAGAGAGCGAGCGAGACAGTGGGATAGAGAGTGATGTAGGGGGATTAAGAGAGAAAGATTGAGAGAAAACGAGACAGAGAACGTCAGAGAGAGCAGTATGTGTACGCCCGTGCTTGTCTTTAAATGCAAATCACTCTCACTCTCTGTTGCCACTACTTTGCTTCCTCAGCCTTTTGACCCAGAACACTCAATTCTGGGTATAGTGCTGAAGTGGTTCAGCTACTAACATCTACAGTTACAGTATACCATCCCACTGAATTTGTGTAATTGCATTACCACCAGAACAGATTATTTGCATATACACTTGCCGTGGTAATCTTGAATGCGACCCCCACGATTTGTCTGCTTCACACAGTTGACCCCCTTTCGAGTTGTGGGTCAGAGCTAGAAGTGCAGCTGGGTGCTGTGTTAGGTTGGTTGGTAGAATCAATTTGCTACAGTAGGTGGTTGTGTCCTCATTTTCCCCTTTTCTCCAGTGGCCAGCTGCTTCTGATCACCCTAATAACAATGGATTGCGTTCCTGCATAGACTCCAATTTGATAGCCTGATGGGGTAACACAACCACCGCTCAATCTAGCCAAGTCGATGTGTCGCACCAGCCCAAAAGGGGTGATCCAATGGTGTCGCTCGGTACTTGAACACTCATTTCATCTGTGTGATTGCACTGGGGACCGGTGAGGGAGAAGGAGGGCCAGGAGATGCCATTGTTCTGGGTGTTTGTCTTTCTTTTCACATGCTATTTCGTTTAACTGCACGTCACCTGGAAAGTCAACATGTAGGTTTGTATGGGGTAAACAGAGACACTTTTGAGAACAGAGCTGTCTGCGATAATTGTAGGGAACATCTCAAGTGATGCTAAATAGCTGAGTGATAATAATAATTACCATAATGGATCGCTTTTATAATGTGCTTTTTTACTAGGTCTCAGAGTGCTTTTCATTGTCTGTATGGTTAGAGCTCCGGTATTCACTACCAACAATGAGTGTAATCAGTAAGGAATATTCAATGAGTTGTGGATGTCTCACCTGGCTATCTTTAGAAAAGTCAAACAACTGTGATTCTCTCACACTGGATACGAGTGTCTAAATGTATGTAAATATATGATGAATAGGTTGTAACCAGCCATTCCTAAACTAGGGGTTGCGACACCATGTGGGGTAGCCTGATATTAAAATGGGGCCACCGCAGAATTTCCTGTCATGTTACCACCCCTGCTGAATTTGAGGATCTTGAATGAATGAACGCAACATGGAAGCGCTCTCATGTCATTAGTTCTGGCAAGTCAGATAAGCCACAATCAGAATTGGCACACAAATAATTTATAGTAATAAGAAATGCTATAAGAATGTTTTGCAATTGATTGTCATAAAGAAGAAAACTATACATCGATCAGCCATTACTTTTTGACCACCTGCCTAATATTCTGTAGGTCCCCATTAGGGCTGCACGATTATGGCCAAAATGACAATCACGATTATTTTGATCAATATTGAGATCACGATTAATTATCATGATTATTTGTTGATTTTAATCAAAACAACTTGTATTGTCACATAGGCTAATTATAAATGCTTTCACATCCATATTGTGCTACATTCCTGCTAATGTACAATAATGTGCATCTAAATAAAATGGTTCCTCTTATTCAACAAAAATTCAGTGCATCTCCTTAAAGAATAACTTAAAATAAAAAAATAAAAATGGACGAACCTAAGTATGTTTTGATGTTTTATATCTGTAAAAGCATGTAAACCATGATGAATAAGGCTTTTCAATGTACCAGTGTGAAATGATTGGGGGCCATACAAACATCAAAATGCTGTACACATTTTTCACTATATTTCTATACATTTTTGAAATCCCAGCTATTTTTCACTTCCAGAAATTGTTGTTGTTGTGTGTGCAGGATGATGTTCTACATCATTGCAGTGTTGATATTTTGTCTTTTTTGCTTCCTACTTCCTGTCTATAATGTGTTACAGACAGTAGTAAAAAAAAAAATTGTCTAAAAAACATGACTGATTTTGAGGTGCCATAGCTCCGGCTCTGTTTAACCCACAGGGATGATCTATCACTCATTCTTTTCGTCAGATCTTCCTGAAGCATGTACGGTTCGCGAGATAATTGCGTTGATGCTCTAGAGCATCGGGGGTCTTTTGGAGGGTTTTTATATCGCTCGATCATGCAAATATGATCGTGGGAAGCCAAAATTGTGGTCTTGATTAAAATTTGATTCATTGTGCAGCCCTAGTCCCCATACAGAAATCAAATATATGGCCATATATATTAAAAAACGTTACATATATTTTAAAATATATGACCAACTATGTTAATGACATATTTAAATGTGACATCCCATACAGAAATGTAATATATGGCCATATACAGGTCCTTCTCAAGAAATTAGCATATTGTGATAAAGTTAATTATTTTCCATAATGTAATGATAAAAATTAAACTTTCATATATTTTAGATTCATTGCACACCAACTGAAATATTTCAGGTCATTTATTGTTTTAATACTGATGATTTTGGCATGCAGCTCATGAAATCCCAAAATTCCTATCTTAAAGAATTAGCATATCATGAAAAGGTATTATACTGACCAATAATAAAAAATATTATTCTGACCAATAAAAGAAGTGTTTGTAATCCAAAAAAAAAAGAAAAAGTCAACCTTCAAATAATTATGTTCAGTTATGCACTCAATACTTGGTCGGGAATCCTTTTGCAGAAATGACTGCTTCAATGCGGCGTGGCATGGAGGCAATCAGCCTGTGGCACTGCTGAGGTGTGATGGAGGCCCAGGATGCTTCGATAGCGGCCTTAAGCTCATCCAGAGTGTTGGGTCTT
>JACXGM010002279.1:0-12573 GCA_016801145.1 Umbra pygmaea
CTGTGTAGAGAGCGTACCTGTGTAGAGAGCGTACCTGTGTAGAGAGCGTACCTGTTTAGAGAGCGTACCTGTTTAGAGAGGACTGAGAGGACAGTCTGTTTTTTTGCAGCTCCATATCACATGTATTCTTTTCTTTTCAGTGGAGTCAAGGTTACCAAGACCAGTGGTACTACGGCAACAAGACTCAAGGTTACCAAGACCAGGGCTACTACGGCAACAATAACTATGCTTACGGAAGTTACCAGGGTTACTGGTAAATTTCGGAAAAAAAAGGATGCAAAATCAGGTGTTTGTTTAATAAAGATTTATTTTAAATGTAGTTATAAATTCATACAAAATCTTTTATTTATCTAGTACCGCCCACATTTATATTATTCCCCCTAATATCAAACTTACATCCTTTAAATCGTTTGCTAGTTTCTGGCTACTTTTCGATTGGGAAGTGTCTGAAAGACCATAAGGATCAATCTGAGAGCTGCTGTTGCAAAATGTCTCTTTAAATTCAGTCTTAAGGATAGGCCCTGTCATCTGTAGTCATGTTTTGTCTGTTCTCAAATGTTCTTTTCAGGGGTTGTCTATTTCAAAGTTCTACTTTATTGTACTATAGTTAATTTGTTCACACCAACTCATTTTATACCATGTTGTGGTTTTTGATAGTAAGCAATTGCACAATTTTTGAAGAATTCACAGTTTTAAGTGTTCATGTAGAGTTGTTGTTTTTTGTTTGATGCAATCATTGTGTTTTGTTGGTTGCACTTCTTTTAGTACTGCTGAAACTTTATATCAGGGAATGTGTACAGTATGTCCATCTTGTCATTGTCATGGCTGGGTCCTTACGCTTTTTGCAGTTGTATTATATCACTGCTTTATATTTCATCTGGACATTTTACCCGGTGAGTTATCTGGAGTCTGCCTTGTTGTGTCCTCTCGATCAGAAAGCACTAGTTGATAGAGCAGCACTGCACCCTTGGCTGAAGGACACAACTCTGACCACAAGGGGGAGCTCTGGTCCAGCCGCAACACCTCCTGCAGTATTTAAGATCATGTCACCAAACTGTTACCATTTGCTTATTTCAGTATCAATCTTGCATTTAAATCCATACCCACACTGTCCTGCAGTGGTTTTAGCCATTTTTCCATACAGATTATTTTCAACAATAAAGTAATTATATTAATCATATGCAATGTCACCACACTAGTAACTGTCTTACCGTTTCTCTCAGGAAGACAATGTCTGTAGACTCGTGGGCCTCCACACCACCCTGCCAGTAGAGATGTTGAACTTCAGCTGAGGTCAGCGAACAACTACAAACAGAATGACCGTTATTCGTCAAGTATGTCCACAATTTAACCCTGTGTAATAATGCTGTTAGTGTTAGGCAACATGTAGGGAAAGACATGCTGTATAGCCAGACAAATAACATAGGACTAATAAGTCCGGTCATTTTCTGGACACAAAAAACAAGTATAGAAATATTATAGTACTGCACTATTTATTTACACAGTATAGGGCCTCCCACGTGATGTAGTGGTCTACAGGCCAATGCGAAGTAGCGAAAGTGTCGCAAAATGTGACCAGTGTTGCTAGATGACGTCGATTTTTTTGTGTTTTTTGGAAGGTCTGATTGCGTGTTAACCAGGGGGATTTTGCCATGTCACACACAAAATGTTTCTTGCTGTCTTCATTGTCACCTGGAAGACTGTGTACTGTGATTGGTCAGAAAGCCACGTGCCTCGCTTTGTCTGTGAAGAAGCTGTGGACACTGATTACAAAAGCAATAGCCCCTGTTGTTTTGGAAATCATCTGTCTTTGTCTACAGTCGGGAAAGATTAGGAATAAGAGATCAATCTTTGACCAATGTATACTGTCACTACTGGTAGCATGAGACGGTACCTGCAGCCCATTCAGTTTGCACTGGTAATCTAGCTCCTCCACCTCCATGAGGGAACATCCGTACGTGTTTTTAAAAGAAAGTTTCCTGTGTCTCCCAGTACAGTCTTAAGAGCATGGAAGAGATACCAGGAGACGGGCCGTTAGTTGAGGAGACCTGGAGAGGGCCGTATAAGGGCATCAACGCAGCAGCAGGACCGGTATCTACTCCTTTGTGCAAGGAGGAACTGGAGGAGCACTGCCAGAGCCCTACAAAATAACCTACAGCAGGCTACTGGTGTGCATGTTTCTGTCCAAACTGTCATAAACAGATTCCATGAGGGTGGCATGAGGGCCCTGCGGACCTGTGCTCACAGACAGCACCACGCAGGTCGATTGGCATTCACCAGAGAACACCAGAATTGACAGGTCCGCCAGTGGCGTCCTGTCTCTTCACAAATGAAAGCAGGTTCAAACTGAGCACATGACAGATGTGAAAGAGTCTGGAGACGCCGTGGTGAACGCTCTGCTACCTGCAACAACATCCAGCATGACCAGTTTGGAGGTGGGTTAGTGATGTTCTGGGAGGCATATCCTTGGAGGGTCGCACAGACCTCCATGTATTATCCAACAGTACCCTGACTGCTGTTAGGTACTGGGATTAAATCATCAGACCCTTCGTCAGAATTTACACTGGTGCAGTGGGCCCTGGTATCCTCCTGGTGCAGGACAATGCCCGGCCTCATATGGCCAGAGTGTGTAGGCATTATTTCCCCCCCGGATTTCCACTGACCCCGTCTTGGACAGATATGGGATGGTGAGGGGCACGCACATGGTTCATCCAACCACATGTCGCAGAGATGCTGATACTTCTCGCACTGCTCATCCAACATGAAAGCCTTTAGTCAGCTCAGTAATGGGATGATTATGTTCAATGACTATACTTCCGTGATAGCATTTACAGGCACCCGGTCTGCAAATAAGGAGTCACTGGAGAGTGACGTGGCAAGGTAGATAATTCAACTTATCTATCCCAATTCCCGGGTAGTGCTATGCCAATTTGCGCTGCCTCATTCTGGAGGTCCAGGGAAAGTTGGAGAACCCATGGTCAGGCTCGAACCACTGACTATCAGGACGTAGCTTGGCCTGTAATGCGGTGACTTAGCCCTTGTCGGTGTATGCAGTTAATGGATGACGAAGGTATTGATGGCACGTTCCCCAGAACTGAATCCAATTGAGGACCTCTGGGACGTCACGTATCGTCCATCCAACGTCACCAAGTAGCACCACAGACTGTCCAGGAGCTCACTGATGCCCTGATCCTGGTCTGGGAGGAGATCCCTCAGGACACCATCTGCCGTGTCATCAGGAGCATGCCCAGACATTGTAAGGAGTGCATAAAGGCATGTGGGGGCCGTACACACTAGAGTCACATTATGAGTTGACATGAAAAAATTCACACAAGTTGGAACTTGTGATTTCAATTGTTTACTTTAATTTTTAGTGTGAGTTTGAATCCAGCCCTCAAGCGGTTGGTGATTTTGGTTTCCATTGATCGTTGTTACGTAATTTTGTTCTCAATGTGTTACGCAATGTACAGTAAAGATTTTGATCTTTAATATTTTTTTTCATCGAGACCCAATGTGTGATTTGAGTGTTCCCTTAATGTTTTTGAGCAGTTTATGTACCCACTACAGACTTCCATGTTGAATCGGACGACTGGTAGGAAACGTGATCGATCTTCGACCGTCCCACAACTGAGAGGGTTGCTGACAAGACAAGGCTGAAGGCTTAATTGGTCATGACAAATTTAGTAGGGACAAAAACGAATCGAAAGGCACAGTAAGTTTGTTTTTACCTGATGTAGAACTCAGCACTGGGCCTGCCTGCACTGGTGTGATTTAGAGCAACCCCCATGAGCACTGGTTTCCCCAGAGACTTTAATGGTACATTCACCTGTAGGTACAGAGAGTGGAATTTGGATTAGTGATGTGGAGACAAGGAGCAATAACAGACCGAGAGAATGGGAGGAATGAATAAGTGGAGACAAAAAAGAAGTTGGTAATGTAACGGACAGCTACTGTAGCTACAGAAAAACAGGTAGGAGGGAGAGAGACAGGTAGGTGGACTAATGCTAGACAAGAAGGTTGATGGGTAGTGAGGCTAATCGTCCTTCATTAATCACTTTGGCTCATATGGCCGGGCACTTGGTACCATTTCCTTACCTCATCTCTGATCTCAGCACAGACAGAAGAGAACAGCTCTCGGACCACAGCCTCCTCCCTCTGCTGCAGCATCTCCACTCTGAGCCTGTCCTCCCTCACATCTCCACCCAGGCCTTCACACACCGCCTGGGGCCAAGGGGGAGAGGGAAGACACCATTCTATAATCATGTATTCCAAACAATGGAAATAAAGTTCCGAACAGTAGTGTACATGAAGCACTGGTACAAACTATGTGTCAACTCCAACCCTCCTCAGTGCCGGTTCATCTGCCTTACCTTTGGTTCAGGATGCCCCCCAGGGATGTCCAGCAGCCCCCTTGCCTCTGCCACCTTCTGGCTTCTCCTGATTAGAACTACCTTTCTGTCAGATGTACAAAGCACTCCACCCACCCCCAGTGGCTGGGCCAAAAGGGCTAGAGGATCCCCAAATTCCGCCTCCCCACGCCGGCGTAGCTCAGCTGAGCTCTGAGACCAGTTGGTGCCCAGAAAGTCCCGATAGCAGGTCAGGCCCAGCCTCAGAGTCAGAACAGGAGTGGGGCCTCCAACTTCACCCAGGGGTCGGGTCTCTGCTTCACTTCTGCTTAAAGGAAGCTCTCGACCCAGGGTGGACGTTTGTGTGTCTCGGAGGCTCCCCACTTCTTTGTAATAGCTCTTCAAACTGACATCATGCTGTTGTTCATGTATTATTTTGGCTATTTCATGTGGTTGGTGTTTGAGGACCTCTGCTCTTCCAGATTCATCAATCCCACTTTCCTTCTGTAAGCCCTCGTCTTCCGTCGCCTCATGAATGCCCCGAGTACTTTCAGCTCTGTCTCCTGCTCCATCCATGCAGGGCAACGATGCCGAAGTCAGGCTGAAAGAGTGCAGTCTGAATTTGGCCCCATTGAAAAGCCATGGTTCTCTAGTCAACCACTCTGTCCAGACCTCCTCAATGTGATGCTCTAGTTCTGGATCTGTCTGACGGTTAAACCTTGATGTTTAGAGACAGATGTAAAGGGAAATATAGCTGGATCATGTTTAATACTTGCAGAATAAGTTGGTGGTTATAAGTAGTCTATTGATTGAAGCAATGAAGTATAAAGTTACCTTGCAGAAAGCTCCACATTCACCTGAGCTTCCACAAGCCCTCCCCATGCTGAGCAGTGTAACAACACAGAGACATCAGAATCCATATTATCCAGGCCTATTCAGACTGGGGATAATCAATTACTCATACAACTCTGCTCTCCACTCGGAACATGTAAAAATGTAAAACAGGGACATTGTGTCATCATTCAAGCTCCTAAAATGGTAATAGTTATGCAGAATAAAGGATATTTAAAGATGAGCAAGTACGTTTTATCATGTGACTAAACCCGGAAGTGTGGTTGTTTAGAGCAGTGTAATGAGAAAGGTATTTTAATAGATTTTCGGGGTGAAGACGCATATACAATTTTAACATAACAATATGAAGATTATATATAATGGCAAAAACAACATGGAGCTTCTGTAAACTGAACAGTTGGCAAACTGGCAAATAGGTGCTGTAGCAATCGGCTTCGTTAGCATTGGAGCTAACGGTAGCTAGGTGACATTAATTAAACTAACTTTTAAAATGGTTTTGCACTTACATTGTTCGGGCTAAATTTAACCTACTTTATCAATTGTACTAACTACGCAATTTAAATTGGCAAGATTTTTCGTCCTTACCAAACGGGTCCACTGCTCTATACGAGTAAAATCAAGCCTGAATAACGAACATGTTACTACTAATTTGATAGTACTCTACCATCAATCGTTGCAATGACTTTATCGTTTGATGGACTGAAAGTCTCACAACAACTGTCACCCATGTCAAAAAATAATTTTAAAGGTGATCAATCAATTCCACTCCTATATGTTTCGCGATGTTTGTTTAGTTGTTGTTGGGGGAAGTATGCTTTTTAGTTATTTTGCTCAATTTATATCACAACATTCAAATTATTTTTCAGTTTGACTTAGTCCAAATATGACGTGATTTCAATTTTGTTTACGTTTCGTTATACGCAATTAGGGACTTTTATTTTGAAGATGTAACTTAAATTATTCTACTGTAGCTAATTGTGCTATTGTGGCTATCTTTACGTTTACCAAATGCAAGGTAGTGTCAGGCAGCAGTTCGTTACAGGATACAGTAGCAGCTACCCATTTTGTGCAGTAGAAATGTAATTGTTATGAAACGAAGTATCTAAGAGCAATATGATGGTACGTCTCTGCTGCTCGGTTGCAGGTTTACTTGTCATTGACTCTATATCATTTAAAAATTACTTTGTCTGTCTTCGGTTCAAATTGTTACAGTATTGTAGAAATTATTGTTACCTTATTATTAAACGTTGACCGACACTCGTCTCTCTTCAAGTTGGCTAGCAAGCTAGCATTATCCAACTTTGTCTAGCTACAATGTTATAGTCTTAGTTTGTAGATGTTTACGTCAGTCAACTAGCCATTTATATTTGCATTAATTTAACTTTTGTCAAAAAGTAGCAAGTATGTTAGTTAAAATATTACCCACAAAGGCAAAGCACACTGGCTGTGTGGGTTTTGTGTACATTCCGCTGTGCGCAGAAAATAAATGGCTATGCCATGCTAAATTTTTTGCTTTTTCAACTGATGTCCTGCCTATCAAGTGTTTCACATGACATTGTTGTGTTTTACTTTTAGTGACATCACATGCTTTGTCCAGTAAGTGGAGTAGACTGGTGTCAGCCAATTACCTCCTGTTGAATTGGGACAAAAGTTAGAACTATATCAGACCCACCTTTTGTCACTATATGAACGCCTTTGTAATACATTAATTATGTAATCAGTGCTGTAGTAAAGGGTTAACACAGTTTGCCCGTTTTTGTTTGATAATTGCAATCAGCATTATAATTCCAGAATACTCACTAGTAGAGTTTGTGTCCGCCCATACCACTGTTTCTAAATCTATTTTCTCTCCCACAGGTCTTTTGTTTTGTAAATCGCTGAAGTACCAGATTCTCAAAATGAGGTTGGAAACCCAACTGCGCCTTTGTCAGAGCGGCATATGGGGCTGCAAGCGCGGAATCCGACTGCTTTCAATGAGCTCTGTACACAAGTAGACATTTTCTCTAAATCTCTACAGCATACAGCCTGTACCTATGTGCACAGCTGTACAGTGTGCATGCCTGTCTGTGAATGTTTGACACCAATCCTTGTGTTATTATGCTGTGCCTGTATTAGTATTCCGATGTTTGTGATCTGTTGAGGCATTGTTTAGTCCATAGTGTCAGAAATTAATGTTTTCCTAGTCCCGTGTGCTATTTCTCTGTATAGTTACTATTCATTTTCTCACTTCAGGGCAGCGGTAAACCACTATGACCGTCTTGGTGTAAAACCAGATGCATCGCTTGAGCAAATAAAGGATGCCTTTTTTGACAAATCTAAAAAGGTATGATAACCTTTTTACATATCACCTTGAAGCTGTAAGCAGTTGTATATGTTTGAAAGCCACATACCTTCAGCAAATCAAATGTGAGGTTTATTCAGGGGGTGGACAAATGAACAGAAACACCACATGGAAAAGAACTGTTAGTTTGAAGTAACCTTACTCTACACAGTTGTATAATGACCAAGGAATATGAGGGCACTTTACAGGACCAGGGGCCTCATGTATAAACGTTGCATACGCACGTAAAGCTTGCGTACGCTGGTTTCCACGCACATGGTGTGATGTATAAAAATAAACTTGACGTGAGAATGTGCGGGCCGTCACGGAAACTTTTGAGCAGACGTGAGAATGTGCGGGCCGTACTCAAAGTCTTGTCTGGCTCTGTAACGTGACAAATTCTAAATGAAAAGTGCCATAACTGACAAAACATTACAAAATAAAGTGTCCACTACAGTTACTGTCATACGTCTATGACGTTGACTATTCTAAAAACATAATTACATCCGCTAATATAAGTTTGATCATTGATGTGGATGACTCACATTAAAATGCCAAAACCCAAATGGGAAATGCTATTACCTTAATCTGCCACCACTCAATAACTTCTGTTAAAATTGAGGGTGTCAATCAAACTACAAAATAATTCAGGAAATGCATGTCACCCTCTGTATATGGTTAACATTTCACACAGTTCAGATTATTTACCACATATGAAATATATAGTCTACTTGCTGCGCAGCTACAAGATTTGCAAGGGAAAATGCAATTGTCTCTGTGAGCCTGACTTTGGCTCATCCATAACGCACAGGAGGCATGACGCCCACATCCACCTCCAGTAACAGTTGTGCAAAATCACTCACTGTTGATGCTCAATTGATTCTGTGGATTATGTGTAAATAAGTGAACAAGGTGTGGGAAATTAGGTGTAGCCGATAAAAGGACGCGTATATCATGCTGCTATACTTGATGCGCAATGGCTGCTCTGGCACTGCTAGAAGACATTGCAAATAGGAGAATCCGGAGAGAGCGTGTATTCAGAGACCTAACTGATTTGCTGGCACGTGATGATGATGGCTTATGAGTCTATTCAGGTTGCCAAGGGTTATCCTGTTTGAACTCCAACCTGTGGAACTCTGTGCTGAGCTTGTGCCGGCTTTAGAACGTGAGACAGCAAGGAACCATGCGTTACCTGTCCCTTTGCAGGTTCTCACCACACTGGGCTTCCTCGCAAATGGCGCTTTTCAGAGAGAGCTGGCTGACCGGTCAGGCATTTCCCAACCATCTCTGAGCCGCGCCATGGCATCTGTATGGAACGGTTTCATCCGTATGTCACCCAGATACATAAAATTTCCCTTCACTGTTGGTGAGCAGACCAACATTAAACTGCAATTCGCAGCAACTCCGATTTCCAAATATAATCGGAGCCATCGACTGCACTCACATTGCTATAAGGACACCAACAGAAAATACTTCCACTCTATTAATGTGCAAGTGATCTGTGATGCGCAAATGTGTTTGACAAATGTTGTCACAAGCAGGGGCTGTGCAGGATGGCTGGCTTATTGGTAATAAATGTCATTTATGGTCATTAGGCTATACGGTAAAATAAGGCAGTGATCTTGTATTGGCATCTGAGTATGTGGTTAATGTATACACGTAGGTGACCGTGGTTACCCTTTGCAAACTTGGCTCCTCACCCCGCTCACAAACACCCAAAATAAGCAAGAGCAGCGTTACAATGATGTACATATAGGGGGCTCGGTCAGTGGTGGAGCGGACTACACGGCACTTGAAAGGACGTTGGCGCTGCCTGATTATATTGTGTGACCATGGTTCGGTTCTCCGAACATTTACGGCCCTAGTGACAGTTTTCCACTCTGCTGACTTTTTTTTCTCCTAATACCTGATGACAGGCCACGTTTCCTCGCCTTCACCTCTGTTGTTGGAACCTCGATTTCACAGTCTGTGAAAATGTTATTTTTTGCGTGTTTAGCCATTGTAATTCAGGCAATGAAATGACCTAAGGGATACATATATAGGCTATCTGCATATTCATTTATGGGAGGAGGCAAGGCGGGGTCAGTGGCTCGTTCACGTGCGTTCAATCTCACGTTTATTGTGATTTATAAAGGAAAGGTGCGCAGGACCTGACGTACGACCGGTTTTATACATGTGAATTTTTCTGTGCGTAGGTACTTTTCCAGTTTTGGCCGTACGACATCTTCTGGTATGTAAGTTGCGCAAACTTTTATACGTGAGCCCACAGGTGTGTCGTATAGGGCAAACACTGTTGCTCATGGTGTTCCATGGCCTTCCCAGTCACCAAATTATTATTTATCACCATTTCTGGAGCAAACAGGGTAAAGTAGGTTTCCACCTCCTTTATACGTCAAACAACTGGAGGCTTTTCTTCTTGAAGGATGGTGTATTATCCTACTATACTCAGTTCAGATCTTCAATTGCATAAAGAATTGGAGCTGTTATGAAGGCATATGTGGTCCTCCTCCTTAATAGATTTGTGATATTAAAATACTGTATTTTTAGGTGTTTCTTTTATTTTGTCCACCTCTAATACACTCATCGGACGCTTCATTAGGTACACCTGTTACTACACTTGTGCAACTGCTTGTTAAATATCTAATTAGCCAATCACTTGGAAGCAAATTAATGCTTAGATTTAAGTGACTTTAATTGTGGCATGGCTTTTGGTGCCAGACAGGCTGGTTTGAGTATTTCGGAAAGTGCTGATCTACTGGGATTGTTCCACATAACCATCTTTAGGGTTTACAAAGAATGGTCCGAAAAAGAGAAAATAACCAGTGAGTGGCTGTTTTCTGTGCAAAAATGCCTTCATATCAGAGGTCAAAGGAGAATGGCTAGACTAGTTTGAGCTGATAGAAAGGCAACAGTAATTCAAATAACCACTCGTTACAAACATGGTATGCAAAAGAGCATCTCTGAACGCACGACATGTCTTACTTTGAAGAAGATGGGCTACAGCAGCAGAAAACCCCACCGGGTGCTACTCCTGTCAGCTAAGAACAGGAAACTGAGGCTGCAATTTGCACTTGGCGTTAACAATATGAAAGTATGGATTCATTACGCCTTGTATCAACGGTTCAGGTGGGTGGTGGTGGTATAATAGCGTGGGGTGTATTTTCTTGGCACACTTTGGACATCTTAGTACCAATTGAGCATTGTTTAGATGCCACAGCCTACCTGAGTGTTATTGCTGACCATGTCCATCCCTTTATGACCACTGTGTACCCGTTGTCTAATGGCTACTTCCAGCACCATTTCACAAAGCTCACATCATCTCTAACTGGTTAATTGTACCTGATACTGGGTTCACTGCGCTCATGTGGCCTCCACAGTACAAGATCTCAATCCAATCGAGCACCTTTGGGATGGGGTGCAATTGAAGACTCGCATCATGGATGTGCAACTGACATATCTGCAGCAACTGCGTGATGCAATAATGTCACTATGGACCATAATCTCTGAGAAACCTTTCCAGCACGTTGATAAATCTATGCCTCAAAGATTGAAGGCAGTTCTGAAGGGTAAAGGGGGTCCAAACCAGTACTAATAAGGTGTACCTAATGAAGTGGTCGGTGAGTGTATATTTGAAAGCTGTATCGTTATACAACCACACGAGTGTGCCCTTAACATGTATACCATAATATACCTTAATGTTATGTAAGAATATGAATTTTCCTCTTGTTGCTACACTGTTCATTTTTGTGTTCAGCAACAGTTGATGAAATAACACCAGTTTATGTAGTACATCTTGTAAGTGAAATCCTCACGTTTTATGCAATAAACCCCAGAGACGTGCAATTTTCTTTTTTCTACCCTTACCAATTCCCAATAACTCTGCCTTGTCAGCAGCTCCGTAACTCCCTGGACAGATCTGTGGAATGGCGAGGGGCACGTACATGGTTCATCCAACCACATGTGGCAGTGCCGCAATTCTTTTTCACACTGTTCATCCGACACGGAAGCTTTTAGACAGATCATGCACGGGATGATTACGTTCACCAACTATACTTCTGTGTTTGAACCCACAGTCGCCCGGACTGGACACAAGGAGTCACTGGAGAGCGATGTGGCAGGATGGATAGTCTGAGTGACTTATTTAACCCAAATCCCATGCAGCGCTATGCTATTTTGCGCTGCCTCGTGCAGGGTGCCCGGGGAAAGTCAGAGAACCCATAGTCAGGCTCGAACCCATGACGTAGACTGTCCTGCAATGCAGCAACATAGAATTGTTGGAATAGTTTTTGTTCCTTCTACATTTTGGTTAATTCTAATTATATCACAGTCCAGTCTTTACTCATAGTACTAGTAAAAAGAATCAAACTTTACTCATAGTACTAGTAAAAAGAATCAATCTTCCCATCACTAATGTAGACATGGAGAACAGAGGGAGCTTTGCCCTTTGAGCAGTTAAGAGGCAGTAAGTGTCTTACTCATGGCCTCAAAGGCAGTAGGGAAAAGCACCTTCATGTGGTCTTAATACTGCACTGACTGGTATTGCTAGAAATTAATTATTGCTCCCTAGCTAATTAAAAGAAAATTGTATTTAGTGTTGTAGGCTACAAGCTTGTTAGCTTCAGTTTTGTAAATGAAGTGCCTTGCTAAGACAATACTGGATGTAATGGCCAAATTCTTACAAATCAAGTGTCTGAAATATTCTTCCACATGAAGCCTTGCCTAATAGTTTTTAAAATCAATAATATAAAAAGATGACGCATACTTTAGTCAGTAAGGTAACTCCCATGGTATGATATGGTCACTTCCAGTAAATCCAATTTCAGATTGCTGTTGTGCCAGGCGTATATGTGCTGTAGGCAATAGCTTGCTGGGCGGGCTTATGTTTAATTAAAATCCAAACTAGTGGTGTATCTTAAATAATCCCCAAAATGTGCAATTTGTATTTATTTTCATAATTTCATTATGAATATATAAACAGACATTACACATTTTCTTTCAATGCTTTTACACATTATATACAATATTTTAATATAAATGTTGGATAGTGGTAATTAT